>VZRR01001564.1:913920-964800 GCA_013398015.1 Oreocharis arfaki | reverse complement strand
TGCTGAGACTCCCAATGAAGGTGGACACACACTTACCTTGAGGCATGAGTCCGCCCTGGCGGCTCTGTCCCAGCCTTCAGCACAGGTGGCCACAGGGACCTGTCCTGGAGGAGAAGGAGGTGGCACTCCTGCTGCCCGCTGTTTGCAAAGATAATTTGATGTCTTCTCACAGCTAACAACATCCCATAATCCAGCTGCAATTCCAGTTCCCATGACAACACAGCCTTGCTCTTTCCCTTTGTGATGTGGAAAAGAAATGAGTAAAACCAAAGCCTTAATTGCTGTCTAAGGAATGAGACCCTTGCTTTTAATCACAGAAAATTATAAAAAGGAAGATGCAGATTGTGCAGATTAAAAAACATCCTGGATATAAAACTCTTTTTAATATCTCCTGTCAGAGTCCAGATATGGGCCAATGAGTCTCACAGACACAGCTTTGTCAAAACCAGAGATTTGCAGCTTCAGAAAACAAACCTTCCTTATCTTGCCACCCCAGGGAAATCTCAGGGAAAATGGCTCTTGGGTATATTTACATATGTAATAGATGACCTTTCAAGTACTTTGGAGTTCTCTATATCCTGGTAACTCAATTTCAAGAAGGCTGGTGTCAAGTACAATAGGTTTGTTTCAAGGCATATCTAGCTGTGTGAAGGCAACAGCTCACAGGTAGCTGCTAAGCTGCATTGCTGAAATGCCAAACAGCTGCAGGTTCACTGCTCATTTCTCACATATGCACATTGTGGGTCAAAAACCTGTCCAGAATAATTTTTCTAACAAAAACCTGTCCAGAATAATTTTTCTAAATCTGATGCGTTGTTGTTTACTGGTGTTAAAAGTGGTGAAAAAAAATGAGACCGTGGATTTTGTTAACTCCTGCACAGTACTGCCTTCAGTCTAACCTATCAAAACCTGTCTCTACACCTTGGCAGGAGGCTGACTTACACCAACAGCTGTAGCTCAGCTGTGACAGTGCTGGTTGCACTGGTGTCAGACACAGGTCTGATGGTGCTGGCCACCTGCAGCTACAAGCACGAAACATCGTGCCCACTCTAATTGCTAACCAGGGGAGTGAAAGCACAAACCCATGAGAGTCACAGCTGCCCTCCTGTCACACGGGTTGAGCCTGTGCAGAGCTTACCTGGCATTGCTGTGTTCCAGTGTGTGAAATGAGGAGTTTCTCCATTGGTCCACCTGAAACTCCCTTGTTCTTCTGTGTCAGAGAGACCAATCCAGAAATATTTTTCAGACCTCAGCCCCGTCAGACTAATCAGAAAGGTTTGCTCATTTCTGCAGTGGGAAACAGTGTTCATTCAGAGCCTGTAACCATGAAGTATTAATCTAAGTGATACAGATTCATCCCCATTCCTCTCCCAGAGCTTAAACATTTTCTTTGCTGAAACCAAGGGAAAGAATCCGTATAGAGGCATGGTAACACGACCCCGTAGAAACAGCCCCTCAGTGAAGTTCAGGCAAAACCCTGGTAGCCTTTAAACTGC
This sequence comes from Oreocharis arfaki, assembly GCA_013398015.1. Taxonomy (NCBI): domain Eukaryota; kingdom Metazoa; phylum Chordata; class Aves; order Passeriformes; family Paramythiidae; genus Oreocharis; species Oreocharis arfaki. The sequence continues at coordinate 963,304 of VZRR01001564.1, read as the reverse complement.
AGTTAAAAGAATGAGGGACAACTTTCTCCTTACAGCTGAAGGCATCTGAAACGTCACAAATCACTGCTTAAGTGGGCTTCTAGTTGTATTCTGCGCTTTTCACTGTCTTTCCAAATCTTTGAGGTGCCTCAAACACATGACCAAGACAGGACCAAGCTGTCAGCTTTGCTACCCATCACCTCTGAAGGCAGTCATGTTCCTCAGGGGCCATGAAGCCCCTGAAGCCTGACAGGGATGTAGGTAGATTAGAGATGATGCATTCTGGCTGTGGGAGAGGGCAGGTTCTGGGGAAGATTTCCTACATTTGTTTAGAATTTGGCTTAGAAGGTATTTTAGGAAAATATTTTTACTAAAGCTTTCCTATCGTAATGAGAGACCATCTGTCAATAAGTAGATTAAAATGGTAGTATCTACTTTCCAACAGAAANAAAAACCACCGAAAACAACCCAAACCGCCCAAAAACCTACCTAAAACAACCAAAACCGCCTGAAAATAACCGCAACCCGCCCGAAAGTACCCGAAAAACACCCGAAAACAAACGAAAATCGCCCCGAACCGACCAAAACCAGCCCGAAAACACCCAAAAAACCAAAACCGCACAAAAATACCCCAAACCAACCAAAGCCCAACCCAAACCCACCCCAAAACCACCAAAAAAACACCAAAACCAGAAGCTGCTTTAATTATGAATTGAAAAATAAGAGGAAACTTAACTCAATAACTTCCCTCCCAAATTTGAAAATTGCTATAATGGATTAAGTAGATAGCCCTAAAACATTGAGGGGTTTTTAGTTGTTTATTTTTTTCTTCATGGATAGTATTTGCATGCCCTGCTACTATAAAATTTTTGAAAGGCACTGATAAGGCACTTTGATAGGTCCAAAAGATGGAAAAGTTTTGCAAGTTGCTCTATTAAAATCATTGATTTTTTAAAAAATTATTTTCCCACCTGCTTTCCACCGTAGCTAGATAAGCTTTGCTCTGTTCACATGTCTTATTTGCTTCTGAGAATGTCAAAAGTGCAGAACCCACCAAGTAACAGTGAAAACCATATCTTTTCCAACCCTGTGACAAACATAAGATTTTAATGTGCAATGGAAAAGGACTTCAATGTAGAAATTTCTTTGTTCTTCTGTGTATAAATATATAGCTGAGTTTAAAGCTAAAATGAGACTGGGCTGATTTGTTAGTAACTAAAAGCTATTTTTTGATGCTGTTCACTCCTACAGGAGGCCTTTTTGTTTAAGGGATGGCATTAAGATCTCGTCTCTTTCGTGCATACATGACTTTTCAAAGTTGTGACTGTGCTGTTTGCTGTGGCTTTCCAGTGCTCTGTAGGGATGGGATTATGCAAACTGAGTCTATAAGGAGGCTGTGATTCATTCAGGGGGACCTGTAGCTCCTGCTTTCCAGAGCTGCACAATCAGACATAATGAAATGCCAAAATATTGCAATATGGAAATGAATCCACAAACAAGCACAGCTCCCCAAAGCTGTCCCCGTCACTCCCAAGGACAAGGGGCGAGGCGATTTTCTGAGCCAAGAGGAATCCAGTCAATGCTTGTTTTCAGGGAGAGTGGAAAAGAGGAATATCAGTAGAAAAACCCCACTTCCTCCTGCTCTTACAGAGATCTCTGCTGACTGATAGAGGTACAATGGTTTTCTGAATCACAGGGTGGTTCATCTGGGAGTGGAGGGCAAGGCAGTATTCGCTTACATGTAAATGAACTTCAACTTTCTTGAGAATTTTCAGATAAAAATGAAAAATGCACATATATTAGTAAATTGTTAGCAGGAAGAGACCAGGTTGCCTCAACAGTAGATTTTCGCTAATATGCAAAGACAGTATCCAAAAGAAGCAAGAACTAGTAAATTAATTCCTGTACATTTTTTTCGAAGATTATTATTTATGAGAGAGCAGTTACTTTCTGGCAGCCTGGGTCCTCAATTGTCTCCTTTTCAGAGGATTGTGATGAAGGCTTCTTTTTACAGATGTAACCAAGTTGCTTATTGCAAACATCATTTGCCCAGTATCCATCCTAGAATAGCAGGGAGAAGGAACAAATGTCAAAAAAGGGCACTCATAAGCATAACTAGTATTTTTCCTCTTTCTTCACAAGGCCAGCTGGAGATTTATTTTAAAAATTAGACACATCTGTAAGTATTAGTTTAAGATACATTTAATGCTTTTTTGAGGTGAAAGAAGAAAATTAACATTTTGAAGTCTCAGCATTACTTCCTACCATAACTTTTAAATGAAAGGGTTTGTAAAGATCCATCTTATCTGAGGCTAATGGATCTGCTTTTGGAGCAGGTTTATTTCACTACAATTCTGGAAAAAAGAGGAATCAAACCAAACTAATGCATATATGATAGGGTTGCAGTAAATCTAACTATTTTATCCATCAAAGATCTGAGTATGACTGACTACTTTGAAAAAAAAAGCTGATCAAAGAAGAGCTTTCCCCTCATCCCTCCCCCCATAAAATATGGTGTAGGATCAATTCTTTTGGTGCCCAATACTGGCAAACATTAACATTATTACCTATGATATAAAAGTTCTCTCAATAACAGCATGTATTTCATAGCAGCATTTCCAAATTGTTTCTTTCAACATTCATGACACATTTATGTGTGTGCATGTGTGTGCATGCACATGCAGGTAAATGTATCAAACAACCACGTCTTGCAAGAGAATGGAGTTTGTGAGTCAAGCAGTCAGAAATACCATAGAATTTTACGTCGGTTTTTTGGCAGGTAGATGACAGCTGAAGAAACATGCCCTAGGGCCAGGTGTCTGCACCTCGATGCTATGTCTCAGTGACATGAGTCCCCTCAGAGGGACGTAATTGTCTATCTGATTGGAATATGAGGTATGCAAAGAGCACATCTGCTACCCACACAGGGTATTAACTAGTTCATGCCCGTTCCTCTCCCAGAGCTTAAACTTCGCTGAAATGAAGGGAAATAATTTAATGAAAAATTCCTGTATCAAACTTTTCACCAGACAAGGAATTTCAGAAAAAAGTACTAGGAAAATGCTTACTCCCTTTCTGATGTCTCCTGACCTCTGAACTTCTCTTGTGGTTGATACCAAATTTTGGAGCAGAACTGTTTCAAGATAATATAATGAATGATACCTTAATAAGCACATAAGTAAGTGATTTTGGGTTGATGCAGTTACTGATTTGCTTTGCTGTAAAGTGAGTGTGTGTTGTACCTGCCCCTTCATAGCGACGCAGTCCTCCAGACCGTTGGTGTAGGTGGGATGCCTGCGCTGCCATTTGGTGAACGTCACGGGAGTCCCATCACTCCACTCAAAGTAGAAGTGAGCCTTCAGGTCACTCAGACCCAGCCACAGCTCTTCTGTTGGCTCTGAAGCATGAAAAGAAATAGATTTGGTTACTGTCCACTGTGCAGTGAACGTTTCCACATGCAGAACAAGCAGGGACTGATAAATTTGTCATGTGGTACACAAGGGGTGGTCTTCGTGGTTTTATAAAAATGCTGTTTCCTCTCAGATCTCTACAAGAGATGTGCTGTGGAAAAAAACCCATTCCATTCAGAAATGCTGATTTTAATGAACATAAGGTTCTTTACAGCTGGCAGAAGATTTTTGCAAACTTTCTGTGATTCAGAACAGCAAAATGGTCCTGAGCATGAAGACATTGAGTGGCTGTGAGTGCCCCACCTCTCAGGAGATTATACTGAGTCCAAGCCATTAAGACCTTCCGGTATATTAGAGGACTGGTGTTGGCCCATCAGGTGTGTTCACCAAGGCCGGCATCTGCAACAAGTGTCAGGACTGGTTACCACAGATCCAAGGAGTACCAGAAGTGAAAAGGTACTGTTTTCTTAGAAGGATATATAGCAGGAGGTTAGTATCAGTAAGAGGTTTGAATCTCAGTGAGAAGTTTATCTTCTAGGTTTGTAGCTCAGTTCTAAGGCCTTGAACATAGAATGTAGGTGCCAAAAGTGCAATCATTAGAGATCTTTATGTGTCTCTGGAAAGAATATCTTTTTTTGTTTGTTTTCTTCTCTTCCTTTATAATGTTTTACAATGTGCATTATTTCTTGATAAACATAGATACAGTTCTGTATTTATGCAACAGCAACAACATAAAAGAGCATGGTGAGTTGGATTCAGTTTTTCACTTGTGATAAGTCAGAGAAAGCATTATTATTTAATTTGAAGTTCAGCTTTTATGTCACAGATGGAGCAAGCATAATACAGGCCCATATATATACTCACTGGAATCAAGCTGTGACACCAGAAAGCTGTGTTCAGCAATGTTGTGGACGCTTGCCAAATCTCCATCTTGCTTTTTACATGAAGACAGAGCATCTTTCCATGTTTTGGGATCCTGGTGAATGCTGTAGCAGTGACCTGCGTACGGCCACCAGCCATCTGTGCACTGGACACGCCTCAATTCCCCTAAAATCAGAACAAAATTTTTCAGAACAAGAGGAAAATAAAGGACACTAGGATGAGGTCTCTTGAGTACTCTTTACAAAAATGGGACTGGATGAATAAACATAAAGCAGTAGTTGGCAATGCAAACTACATTCAAATTCAAAGCAAATGTCATTAAGGCACAGTATGCTAAATATGTAAATAGAATGAAGTATCCTTAAACAGACAACCACTGAAAAATAACCACATTGTGTCAGAAATGCAATTTGAAATAATGATCTGTGAGGAAAGATGGACCAAAGCTGACATCAGCCTCTCCTTTCTTAGTCCCCCGAGCCACTTGCTCTCTTGCTGCCTGCGGTGGCTCACACTGGGCTCTGCTTGCTGGTCTAGGGTTTCTTGCAAACAAACATATTTCTCAGGTATGGAAAAGCATGAAGCAATTCTTTGATAACTGCAGGTCAGTAAACCTTGCAAATTAGTGGAAACTTTGCATATTCTCTCAGTGGCTTTTTTAAAAGTTAAATTCTTAAAAATGTACCTTAATCTTGCTTTAAAAATAGAATCCTGCACTTATTTTTAAGGTTAATAATGAAATAACGATTCTCTGAAATTATTTCTCTACTTTCTTTATTATGACTTGTTCTTTCAAAGTAGCTTTTGCAACATTCCCATGTGACAGTCTCCAGTGGATCCCTCTTGCATGGGGCATGTTCATAGCCATGCTGGTGTGTTGAGGTGGCCCACAGATGCAACAAGGTCTGTGTCAGTGTTGTTGCTGCTCCTGCTCTGCTCAAATGAAGCCAATGCATTCATTGCAAACTGCTGACATCAGGTAGAGGAGGACTTTTTTTCATGAACATGTGAGTAACTGGAATTATTCATTTGGAACAAATGTGAATTATATTTCTACATTTCTATATTTCTGGCATTGGTTACCATGACAGAGCAGCCACTATCTGTCTTCCAAGAGTGAATGATAGAGTGATGGAACAAAATAATAATATTCTCCTATGAGTGTTTAATACACAAAGGGAGGAAAAGGGCAGGATATAAAAGTCTGTGTGTCATGTATAGCTGTGTTTTTCAAGGGTTTCTAACATCTTGGTTGAAAAATAATGTTGTATACAGGTTCCTCTGTGTAGAAGTCAGATAAAAACCTTTCTTTTTATTTGACTAACCTACCTTTGGGCATAATGTCAGTCTTTGAACTGAAGGTTCTCTTCTTACAAATGTAGCCTAGTCTCTGGTTGCATGCTTGGTTTTCCCATTTAGCATTCTTTCTGGGATTCAACACTCCACAGATTTTCCCAGGAAGTAGGAAAGGACTTCCTTTAAGTAAGAGAGAAAATAGAATCTCACAGCAAGAAAAGACTAAAAAATATTAACAGAAACATCATATTTCCAGTGGAAACATCTGATTTTTATGATTCCTTGAATGATTAATAGGAAGAAGCCCTCCCATACAGGATAAATGCCTTGTAGTTTATAGGATGGTACCTGCAGTAAATGCATTGAGAGTGTAGTAATGACCCTCCATTGGCTTTATTATCGGGATAGTACTGGGAAATGTCTAATTCTTTTCCTGACATCCTGGTGCTCACAGGAAGAGCAGCTGAAACTGGACCTTTACCTTGTGTCAAAAATTTCCAAACTTCAGAATATTGAGTTTTAAATTATATTATCCTTCCAGTATATTTCAAGAGTTTCACAGTTCTACTTTCCTATTAAATAGCTTTTTTCTTTTCTGTTGCAGTGTGTACAGTCCTCTGTAAGCAGCAAAGAAAATTTTCTGATACAGAATTTTGGAAAACTTAGAGGAGAGTTTAATTATTCGTTTGACACCTTGTAACTTTTCCAAATCAGGGGACAGCTTGGAATACTCATGGAACAAAGCAAAAAAAAAACCAAGCAGGAAAGAGAAGAACTCTCTCTGCATGAGGAACACCACAAACCTACCCCGTCTCTGTTCCTTGAGGGGCCCAGTGCAATTTTGCATACACTGTTGAGGAATTATAAGCTGGCTCCCTAAGCTTCTCAATAGTATTTAGAATTTCTCCAAACAACATAGTGCCATTATTTGCTAAGTATTTTGCTACCTTTTGAAGATTTGACTTATATTCACGCTCATGGACAACCTGTTAGGAAAAATTCTGATCTTTGATGTGTACGGTTATGTACCACTCCAAATGACACTCTCTTTTCATAAGAAAGCTCCCTGTTTAGATAAGAAAATAGAATAATATGCTATACCTGATATCCCCCGTGAACTTTGTAATTTAAAAGTGTTAGTCTTAAAATGGGGATCTAGATCTTCAACTGTTGTAAATCAGAATGGGCTTTCCTGTAATAAAGTTAGTTAGTGCAGTTTTTATTAGTTGGTGTTTTATCAGAATTCATTCAAAGATTACAAAACAGATACAGCTCTTACCTGGAGCCCAGTTTAAATATCTGAAAGGGCTGCCCCCGGCCCATTGCCATCCACTGTTGAAATTCAAAGCATTCAATCCAATCCAGAAGGCAAAACCAAAATTTTTAGTTAGCTCTGAATTAGAAAAAAAAAAAACCCTCAGTTTTATCTCTCTTTTCTTATTCATAGTAAGATCATCTAAAAGAAATTAAGCATAATGTGAGAAATTCGTATTTCTTAGTTTAAACCAGACCCAAACTAGTACTTTCTGCATTACTGAGATGCACTGATCACAAAGAGTAAAATTTTTAAATGAATCAATGTTGATTTAACAGAGATCTTAGTGAGGCAAATTAACATCTTATTTCACTACATAAATAAGAGTTTATTTTTTCTCACTTATTTGAACATAAGAAATCTAAAAAAACCTCAGATTTTCACTGAGTAATTTTGCCAAAAGTTTTCCCAACAGATTTCATGGACTAAAACAAAAGGACAATGTGCCAATAAGTTGTTTTCCAGCTCTTTTTCTACGTGAGTGCTTTCTAAGCTTCCTTTACACTATTTGTAATGAAACAGATACCATCTGTACCTGAAATTCACTGGAGTTATTTGTAATTTATCTGTGCAAATGTACCCGTATTAGGATCAATCTAACCATCATCATGCGTACTCCTGAAAATATTAATAATCCTTGAAACACAGTGGAAAAAGGTAAATTTGAGGACCAGCCCATAGCTCTGGTCAGGAGTGAGTGCCCTTGCACAAAGGTGAGCAGAGGATACCCTTCCCCTGGGACAGACCGCAGGAGCTGCAGGAGCGCCCATCTGGAGCACAATGCTGGCATGGGGACATTTCACTCCCAAAGAGGTTTGTGACCAACCCTTCATAAAAAATCCCAGGTAGTGGAAAGGCAGTTCAGACCATCCCCCTTTTGGTGGCTGCTGCACCACCCCAGAGGCCCTGCCTTTTTTCTTCGCTGAGGCAGATGACAAGGCAGCCAACTTCATCACAGCGCATTTTAAGGTCTTGTTCTCTATCCTTTTACCTCTGATATATGCTTGCTCCTGAGCCTCTGTAATGCTTAGTAGTTCTGCATTTTGCTGCTGACAGCTTTTCCTCGCTTGGTGCCATGTCAGAGCTGATTCTGGGTTTATCTGGTAGTGAATGCCGGTTGTAACATCTTCTGTCCAAAATCTTTCTGTGTCATCTGGAAGAAGGGACATAGAAGTGACATAGTTCTAGTGGACTCACATACACCAACTGAAATACAATAAAGTGTGTAATAATGCAAAATCTCTAAAGACACTCTTAGGTGTCAGTATCAGGAAAAAATAAAATCAATCTAGGCATCAATTTAGAAAAATGTGTCAAATTTTTTAAAATTAAAAACATTATTTTAAATTTCTGTGGTTTTAGAAAGGATTGTATTGTTTCCCAATACTTGCTTTTGAATTTTCTCATACCGCAAATGCAATTCTAGGTAAACCAGACATATCTAATGACTGAAGAGATTCCAGTGTAAAGCAAGTGTGTAGAACTGTGACCCTGGAGGCTCTTCACGCCCAATGGGTAGGAACTCCCTCTTAGCTCACCGTCAAGAGAAACAGTTTTTCCAAAATTGGCAGAACCTGGCTCTTGGCAGTTTGAGAAACAATAAAAGAAGTCTGTGTAGCACCAATGTATAGCTCAGCTGCCGTTTTTGCAGAGCAACTCAGAAAACCTGGTGAAATTGCTGTATTATTGGGAAGGCCACTGGTGAGACCAGTGTTTGTCTCCTGAAGTAGAGGGATCCAAACATAAGTTCAGTGCAGAAGATAGCACAAAGGTGGGAGAGGAGGATAGTTTTTGCAGCAGCATTTTTGTGTAGGCTGGCAATAGGAAACTAGAACAAGATAGAAAATTAAAGGGAAAAAACTAGAAAACAGAAGTTTAGGTGAGAATTTACTATAGGGAATGCCTGAAGAATGAAGAGAAATTGGAGTTTTTTTGAAAGGAAGGTAAATGCCTAAATAATAAGATAGATGTCTAAATTCATGCTGTTCATGGCATGCACTTAAGTCCCATAAAATGAGGTATCCAAGAGCATCTTCGTGTCTCTGGTTCGCAAAGAGAAACAGTCACCTCCAGCAGTTGACTCGGAACCTGCCTGGGCTGAAGCAGGAACTCGGTGACACCTCTTGCTCTCCATTCACTACAGAGAGAGCTCTCAGCCATCAGGACTAGTGTTCAGTCAGGTGATTTTCATTTGGGCTGCCCTAACAAGGTCAGCCATGCAGGTGTGCAGCTGGTAGCTCATATAGAACCTGGTAGCTCAAGAGGTGGTTTGCTAAACAACATTTCATGACATGTCATTTCATGACAAAATGCAGGACTTACTGATTAGTGGGCAAAATCCATACAGCTTATCGGCATCAAAATCTGCAGTTGTTGCACACCAAAGCCAGCCATCTGACCTGCCAGCATCTGTGCACTCAGCGTACTGCTCGTCTTTGTATTTGAAAGGGAATACACAAGGCTGTCCATTGGCATTTCCTCGTAATGTAAAAGTAACTACGGGGAAAAAAGTGTTAAGAGGACATGAAAATAATAACAAAATCATAAATCTAACTTTCTAGTAATGGATCCATCTATCATATATTTGTCTATCTAAATTGAGAAGTTAATGCAATCTTTTAAAATTAATTTTTATTACAATTGCCTCCCTAGTGTAGCTAGAGATTTTAAATAAAATGTTTTAGTAAAATGAGAAGTTTAAATACTGTGGTTAGAATGGGATATATATACACTGTAGGCAAGTGAAATTCTGTGATGAAAAGTTACTGATGCATTATGGTTCCTGAAAAGAGAAAAACTGCCAGTAGAACTGAAACACCAGTGAGTTCGTTGCATTGTTGTTTTCTGCACAGCTCAATAGGTTTGCTTTATTTGCTTGATCTCTATCCATTACCACTTTTTCGCCATATCTATTCCACATCTGCTAGAAGAAAAAGGTTAGCTGACCAGAGAGAATACAGACCAGGTTGTCACGAGGATATTTACACAGTACAAATTTTAGGTTTCAGTTGCGCATTTCTCCGCTTGGAGAGATCTGGCAGATTCATCCTGCACTCAGATTCTTTAAGGTTAGCAATGCTCTGTATTTTTAAACGATCACAGTTAAATGGGCATGTTCTTTTATCCTGAAATTTCTGATATAGACTCTCAATCTCACATTCATGCAAACTCACTTCTGTACTTAGTTCTCCACACATTGCTGCTTTACCATTTCTCTCTATAGCTATACCCAATGACTGATACTATTCAGAGCAGAACTGTTCTTCTAATTTGGTGAGGCTGGAGGGGAGGAGCCATTTCTCCCTTCTCATGCCTCATGTCGTGGGGCAGAAAGAGAAATTCGCACAGCTATCATGAAAACATGTAAATCCCTTGACTGATCACTGCATCATGGGTGTGATGAGGAGGGTAAAAGGAAAGAGGTCCATCCTCCCTCATCTTTCATTTCCCTCCCATAGTGATTTAATATTTCCACAGAAAGAAATTACAGTTTAAAGATCCTGTTCTTATTACCTCCATTTTCCCAACATCCCTACACATCCCCTTTTTTATTCCGTATGTCAAGAACTGCCAGTGTACCTAAAATACTCTTCAGATCATGTATCAAATCTGATAGAAAATACGAAATAATCAATCTATGCATTAAAACTGTAAAGCTGCCCAAGGTAAAGCATTTTCATATCTAATTTAGTACAAAACCAACAGGAAACTTACCGGATGACTGTAGCGAACATTGCACGAGGGAAAGGAAAACTAGAAACCTGGAGAAACTCATTGCAAATGTAACTTGCTTCTCATTCTTCTACCAAAAGTTGGACTAGAAGATTGGCAATTTATAAAAATCTTTCTCTCTGTGGATAGTAATGGGTCCTTCTCTGTGTCAACGGGTTGATGGATAAAGCTCTGTACTCTAAATAAGGAAATGTCCTGTCACATGGTATTTTGAAATAACTGGAGTGCACATTGTAAACACTGTTCTCTTTGAAAAGCAAGTCCCTTCCAAAACTGAAGTCTCCATCCTTGTAACTAGAGGTGGAGACTTTTGTATTCTTCTGTGACATTGCTGATAGTAATACAGGTTAGTTGTTGGGGTGCTGCACAGGACAGACCTGGAAAAGCAGCTTGAGAACTGGGGACAAGTAACCTGCAGGGAAATATCAACTAAAACCCTCAGTCTATGATTAAACCCTTACATCTCAGAAACAAAGGGAGAAAAAATCCCAGCACTTCAATACATATCACTAATGTCACAGCACTATTTATCTAGCAGAAAGAGAGCAAACTTTACAGGATCTGCAGTTTTCAGTGCATTATGAGTTCTTGCTCACTTTGAGGCAAATTTAGCGTTGTCACACTGATTTATTTGATCCCAGTTTGGGTCTGGGCTGTTCATAATTGCTTGTCAAAGTTCTGAAAAAAGTGATGTTCATCACTGTTGGCTAATGGTAAGCTTCCCTGTAACAGAAAGCAAACTTTTGCCTGGAATACTTTAATACTTTAATCAAGCAAAAGAATGTATTTATCTATCAGAGAAATTCCTAATGAGGCTGTTTCAGGACAAAGCCAAACACAAGCTAAATTGGAAAAGCTCCTTTTAATGTGTTAGCAAAGTGCTCCTCTAAAGACTTGCATTGGCATGGCAATTCTTGTAAAAATATGCTCCAAATCCATAGTGGCAAATGTTCCCAAGTCCTGCTGTTATTTCTGTTTATTTACATAAGTGGAATTAAAAGAAGTCGTGATAGCAAAATTGAAAAAATCGAGAAGTGAAATAGCTAGTAGTGAGATATATATAGAAGCTGAACAGTCGATGTCATAGGAGGAGCAACTGTCATTGCTTTTATTTTTAGAAGAGTGTTGGGGAAAATTATTGCAAGAACTGGACAAACCTGTTGACTTGGCTGTAGAAAGTAGTAAGAGAGAAAAACATTTTCTGAAGAGAACTGTCTGGATTACAGCAAAAGTAGGAATTGAACGAATCATTTAATAATAACTATTCTATTTGCAGGCCACATTAAGGGAGGGCTTTGTGCGAGCAAGGCTTGCAAGAGTAGCTCTAAGTCATAGAGCTGAATGGTGCCACAGGCACCAACATGATGGGGCACAAATATGAGCTGAGTTTCCTGAGTGAGAACGTGCTTCAGATACATCTAAAATAACAAAATTAAATCACTCTGATACAGGAAATCCCAAGGGAAAATACCTGGAGGACACAATTCCTGCCCAGTTCTCTCATTTGCCTCACAGAGTGGCAGCCTGGCTCTGGTTCAAACTGGGCATTCTTCCCCGCCTCCTGTAAACGGATGTTTGTGAGGTTTCTTCCAGGGCTACAGTGATGGGGGAAGATTAGTGCAGACTCTGGGGTAGGGTAAAAGAGGAATCAAGTACTTCAGAGCTCCCCCTTTCACATAACCAACCAGCTTCATGCTGGTTACAAACTTTTTGGGGTCAGTATCCTGTGTGCTGCATAGCACCTTGTGCAATAACCTGTTCTCAAAGGTGTCCTACACACTTTTTTGTATTTACACCAAGAAAACTGGAGTTCAGTGCCTAAGAAAGAAACGTCTTTTTTTTTTTTTTTTCTTTTTCTTTTTCTTTTTCTTTTTTCAACTTTCCAGCTTGCTCAATAGACTCTGTGCAGCCTGGGGGAGGCAGGTTTTTCCTGGGGATATCTGCTAAGCACTCTTTCTCATATAGTGTTTAGTGTCTTAATTGTATTTACAGCCCACTTAAAAGCTATTTTGTAGTGCTTTTACTGTTTTTCTGACATCTAAAACCTAGTCTCTTGCAGATTTCTAATACAGAACCATCTGCTGCATTCCTTAGTTTTCAGTTCCTTTTTCTTGCATTTAAAAATGGGAAGTTAGTGCTTATCCAAGCTGAATTCAAAGTGGTGAGGAAAGAAGCCCTCCTTGTTATTGACAAAAGAGTTATTGTGCTGACAGGAATTGTGCTCCCTTCCCTTTTCCCCTCACTTGATTCACAGGGAATGCTGAAGCTGAAAATTATATTAATAGAAAACTTTTTTTATTTATTTCAAAGCATTAACAAAAAAGAAGGAAGAATGTAAGGGTAAGAATATTTTAATTCATGTAAGTAAACATAACACAGTTAACAATCACATTATTGAATTGAAAAATGGTTACAATTTACATCTGGTAATATCCTTTACTGACATGAACTGTGTTTTCCATAGCAGAAAATGAACATTACAAGGTTTTCTATCCCAAAGTTTTCTGAGATACAAATATGAAGCAGTTTTATAAGTGTAATAGGATATAGCCATAAGGAGCAATTAATGTGCTGGTCTGATGCCGTGAGGTTTGTGAGGTGAAATGAGTTCAAGTTTGCAATGGAGTTAGACAGGTTCTAATTTTTGAGGTTTTTAGTGCCCGCAAAGTCACAGCAATGCAGTTCCAGATGGCATTCACACTTTATTGGACAATTCCTTCTCACTAGTTGACTTTTACAGTCCTTTTTCAGTACGTGTAATTGGTTTTGACAAGTGTTTTGCATGACTGTCCTTGCTAAGGCACTTGAGAACATCTCGACCATTAGAAAATTATAACATCAAACCGTAATTCTGATTTTGTAAAATATGGATGATAAAAAAAATCAGCTGGTGCAAAAAGAGGAAAGTTATTTTACACTAAATCTCATTTAAGATCTCACTAGAGACTTTTAAAAGATACATCCTTTAATTTCAGCGAGTAACTTGCTGCTCCAAGTAACATGCCACAGGACCCATTCTCACCAACTCTTCAGTCACCACATCATTTTAATAGTGTTTCATTGCCAGAATCTGCTGAGAGCTGGTTTTGTCTTTTTCTTCTGTAGAAATAGCCTGCCATGCCAGCTCCAAAAACAGTTAAAATAGCGAAGAAAACAAGTGGCCAAACAGAGACATGAACAAGCGGGTGAGTCTCTTCATCCTTTTCCTTGCCTGAAATGAATCCATGTAACTGTGAGAAACCATAGTAGTTTTTATTTCCACATACAGCATAAAAATAATCAAGACAATGGTCTCTCCTGCCTGAACTTGAAGGCCGTAAACTGAGCCCTGAATTGTTGCTAATCAGTAGTCAGGTCTCTGTTCCTAAAGCCAACATGCTTTTAGTGGATCTGGATTACAGCGACATAAAATGCATGTGGTGGATGCTCACAAGAATGTAAGGAAAATGTATGCTTTAGATGGATATGGGATGCTAATTCTTGGAAATTGGTTTTACAATTTTTTTATGTTACATTATTTACAATAATATCTTTGGAAGAAACTTTCATGTCCACCTACATAGTTTCCAACAGCCTAGTTGAAGCACTCTGTAGCTGTTCTCAAAGTTCTTCTCAACTCTGGTCACTGCTGAGCTTGTCAGCTCAGGGTTAGCCCTGCAGCAGCCCCGTTGGCCAAGAACATGGGAGTGTTCTTGGGCATGTGAAAGGCACTGTGGGGTTACCCCAAGGGATTGATAACCGTGCAACCCTCAGTAGGACTTTTTCTCCAAAAGAGAGTGGTTTGGCAAAACTCATTTTAAGTTCTTCCTCTATTTAGATTTTTCTTAATTTTCTTATGAAATCTCTTACCTTTTTGCTTTATAGGGCTCCCATTCAGCTCAACTTCAGTGAATATCAGAGAGAAATGACATGACACTTCATTAGAATTGTACATTTGACTGTTTTGCGAAAATAGTACAGGAACAAAAACCCCTGACGTTCTACCATTGCATTAATAACATATATGTCTGCTATAAAAGGCAACAAATTGAGGCAAAATATACATTGCTAAGCTTTTCTCTTCCTACTTAACATTACCTTATCCATTTTTAAAACTTTATATTGTTTTTATATTTACAACATTAAAATACTGTCTCTTTTCTATGTTCATTCAAAATACCTTTTCACATTTTTCCTGAAATATTAATTTTAATGTAATAAGAGCATGATGTACCACTCTGGAGATTATTTTTACATGGCATATCTTGGGAAGATTTGCATGTCTAGCTGTTACAAAATTTTTGATTCCTAAATGTCTTCCCAAGAAAGTGCCTACTGAATTATAGGAGTAATCTCCCTATTCACCTCTGTGTAAGATAGAGACAGAGAAAAATGAAAGACCTTTATAAAATTTTATTGTTGTTGAAGAAGTGGAAAAAAAAAAGTTTGGCACTCAGAAATGAAGAATTATACACATAGAATTAAAGATTTCTAAACTATCGTGAAAATATTTCGCCTCTTGGCTCTTTTATGTCACAGCTTGCAAACACCCTTGATACCCAGAGCAGAATTTATAAGGTAAGACAAAGTGAAAGCAAAACAGAATGCAAAATGAATAGGTACAAATGAACAGAAACCCCTACTAAGGCAGGAAATAGTTATATGTGGGAGCACCTTAAGATTCAATGGATGGACTTTAGAGATTCCTTATTAGGACTGTGTAGGATGAAATGTAATTTGGATGTTTTTAGTAAGTCTTTAATAGAGATTAACTGATTTACTGCCATGGGTGTGTGCTGATTTAAGCACAGAAATTAACAGTGCATGGGAGATGACAGTTTCTTGGTTGCACTTCAGGGTTATTTTCTAATTAAAGACTACTTGGAAAATGAGTAAATGCTAATTCCAAATTTTAAGGGGTTTTTTTCACCACTTATCATGTCTTGAGATATCTTTAGCATCAAAATCAAGCTCTTTCAACTTTTCATCCAAATAATAGAATCTTAAAAGCCAGCCTTTACTTTTTTTGACATTTTCAACATAGGACAGAGATGCTCCGCATGATTTACAGGGAACAATGCACAATGCAAAAGCTGGAAAATTAAACCTGATCTCACAGCTACTGCAAGAGAAAGTGCAACGGTTTAACGATGACTACCTACCATTTTTTTAGGTAAGATAGGTTGATTTTTAGCATCTAAGTTAGACAGATAAAATGATAGTGCTTTCTTTCAGACAATTTCCTTTGTATCTCCACTTGGGAATGCTTCATGTAGTGTTTAACTTTGAAGCATTAGTCTGGTATTTACAGTATTACGTAAAATTTTCCAGAAATGCTGATAAGACAGCTTCTCTAGTGACTTAAAGTTTTCATTTAGAAGGGAAGTGTTCCTCATACTATTATTGCAATACAAACAGGTGACCTTTTAGAATCCCTGAGACGTTACTGACTTACAGGTTGCTAAATCAGGGCCAATATGAAGCCAGTTTGGGATGCTGGAAAGTAGTATAATTTTTGAGAATAACTAAGCTGGAAGAGGAAGATTGATTATTAACACTGACTCCTCCTTGCAAGGATTAGTTCTTGGAATAGTCATACCCTTGCACAGGTGTTTGACAGGTGCTATATTAATGCCTGAGTTAGGTACTCTAAAGTTTCTGGAAGTTTCATTCTCAGCCTAGGCTGTACAGAATGTTACTGTATTTCCATGTGACTGTAGACAGCGGTGTGAAGAGCTTTCAGTCTTCAAAAGCAGGCTAAACTAAAATGGTTGGAGGAGTGGGATATGCCAAACAAAACCGCCAGAAATTACTTCCAGACCTGTGGTGAAGGACTGTAAGTGTTACTAGTGAACAGATCTGCCCTGTCACTAAGGGCTGACACACTGAAGATTTACCTCTGGGTTTTTTGCAGATAAATCCTTTTTCAGAAGAGCAGTCGCTTTTGTCCCAATAACCAGATGGTGCAGTTATTTCAACGCACTGATGCTCCACACTGAACTCTTTCTCCTCCCAGTTAACAAAGTCCAGGACAGCATTATCTAGCCACAGCCACTGGCCTACAGAGCAACTCGCAGAGTAAGAAAAAATTAAAATTTACATATCTCATTAATATTTTAACTCCTTAGCTCAGCAATTTACTTTAAAAATCTATAGTGAGCCACTTCTCAGCAGAACCCCATGGTTTTCTGTAAAAGTACAGTAATCCTCAATTTTCTCATATTAGCAAAGCATTTTTCCATTAAAAATTGAAAGTAAGACATACCTTCCACATTTCGGTAAAGTCCTATCCAAAACCCTCCTACTTTATTTCCAAGTGGTTGAATTTTATGGGTCAGAAAATGAGATTCATCCATATTTTCTACTGAAACCAAGGTAGCTCCTGAAAGACATTAATAAGCAAATAACCATAATCTACGTGAGCAATTGCTGTAATGACCTCCTCTTTCTAGTCTATACAAAGAATAACTCCTGGCAGTATTAATGCTGCTCTGTTGGTCTCTCCATTGCTTCTTGCAGAAGACAATGACCTGGAGGTACTTAGAGGCTGTGGCCCCCCACTGCTGCCCCCAGGATGGTACCCCAGAAGCCAATAGCTGATGGGCAACTCCATACACAGGGAAGCTGCAGAACTGAAAGGACAGAATGCTGCACAAAGTCACTCATGACAGCTTATTTTCATTGTGAAAGAACATCTCATTAGGCAGAAAAATATTTCTGAATTTTTAAAGATCAGTATTTTTACATTTTTATGTGGGTTTTGTATAAAACTTGGTACAAATCTTTTTAGTTGATAATGAAGGCTCTCACCTAAGCGAGCACACTCAAGGGAGGCCAGCGCCCAGGTTCTCCCAGCTGATGCTTCAAGGTAGTAGCAGTGATCATGGTAAGGGATCCAAGCTTGGAGTTCATCTGCTTCAGGGCAGTCTCCAGGCAGTTCAGCAGGGTCAGTAGGAGCTATCTCTAAAGAAACCATATGGTGTGAAATTGGTATTGCATTATGAGTCATCTATGATTCTATGATATGTGTGTAAGTAGTGTGAGGTTTCTCTCACCCAGCTTTATCTATCTGGACATCTCCTCCTGACTGTTCCCACATTCCCCAACCCAGACAGCAGGGAGAGCCGAGCAGTCAAAAGTGTGAAACATCTTATTTCTCAAATCACATTTCTTAGGCCAAGGAATCAAATTGCATCCTGCAATATCTGACTAACTGCCTTGGCAGTTAGTGTTTGCCTGTGGGGAAAGCAAACCCTGAGGGATGATACAAATCTCAAATTTGTGTTACCCCAACACAGAAAGCTGTTGTAGGCTAATGAATCGTTAATGCCACAGTCCCATGTTGTCTGGCTGCCTGATCTCTTCATGTTGTCCCTTTTTAGAAAAAAAAGCCATCAGTGGAGCATGCCTCTGCCAAATGAGACTCTGTTTCTGATCTTGGGTGAAACTCCAATTCACTTTAATAGATGTGTGGTTCTTGCACTGCATAAGCAGCCCAGATGTATGCAGCCTTAAAACATAAAGGAGGGAAAACAGCACGATTCTACAAAATCTAGATGCAAACATACCCTGCATATATCTGCAAAGAGTTAAAGTATCATTCACATTTCCAAGGCTCTTACAGTTTTAGCTCCAGCAATAGTGAATGGAAGTGAAACTCTTGCCTGTATTTTGGCTCAGTGACACTTGTGTGTGAGCTTCCCCAGCTGAAGTTCATACAGTCAGTGCACAATCCCAGCACGTACTTAAATTACACACAGACTTGTGTGATTTATGGTCATGTCTGGTAAAGAGCAAGATACACCATGGAAATAGAGCTTCATTGCATGGAAACAGTTTTACCATGAGAGCAGTGCAGCCATACGGATTTGCAAAAGAGCCTTTCCTGTGCCTAAATTCATACATCATCCAATAGCAAACATCCACATTCTACAGAGAGGTAAGTGCTACCCTCAAGCATAGACCTCTGCAGGGGTAGCCCAAGCTAGAGCAAAGTCTCTGGGATTAGGCAGACTCATGGAGTTAGGAATGCATCTTTAAAATTGTTACATGCCTTTGCTTACCATCTGATGTCATACAAACTGAAAAGTAGCTTTCATTGCAAGATGCTGTTTTCCAAGTACCGTCAAGATCGAGGTAAACACAAGCATTGTTCTCCTGTGGTTCCCCTGCTGCCCATTTTGTGTACCTGGTTTTCCAGTTATTGGTCCATTTATAATAGCCACCAGTCTGAAAACAAAAATTCTGGTAATAGATTTTTTCTTTTTTACATAAAAAGTTCTGTCACATAGATATAGAGTAAATATAATCATATGTCAATTTGATTTTTCAGAAAAAAAGCCATTTTTTTATACCGCATTCACTGTTCTAGGCAATGTCACTGGGCAATTTGAGTTACACATATGAACAGTGTTCAACACTGCATTGCTTTTGGGAGGGTTTTTCTGAAGTAGAAAACTTCTACAACATGGCAAGGAGAAAGTCAGATGAGGCCATCTTAGGTCATTTAGTAAATCCTATATCAAGAGAAGCAATTACAGAGAATTTGTCCCCTCTGCTCTGTTTTATTTAAATTAAAATTGGGAGCTATTTGTGCATAAAGATTACTTGACATTAAATATTAAACAGCTTAAGTCTTATAATATCTCCCTAATACTCATGGTAACTTCTATTAATAATAGCTCTAAATATCGCCCTGTACAGCAGGGCATTTGACTTTCAGGATGGCCAATAGTCACTTCATGAGAGCTGCACTTTCTGGCTTGTAACTCTCAGCCTGCAGCTTGACTTCTTTTACTGTTTCCAGTGATGCCTTGAGTTTTAACTTNGGGGGGGGTGAGCTTGGGGAAAATTACATCATTAACTGAAGCTTTAATTGGAGAATTGAAATTGATATGCAGATAGACCAAACCTATAGAAGTGTGAAGAACTTGTGACGTAGGGTCCATCTTGGGGTCCATCTTGGCAGTAGCCTCTGGCTCCCCAGGGTGTACCTTTGAAGGCCCTTCAAATAAATACCTACCTTTATTCCCTTATTCCTGTCTAGTCTCTGTTTTTTAAGTGGCCTGATAAGGCATCACAAGAACTTTCTACTTTCATCTTTTGCTTCTTGCGTGACCTTTTCTGTGCTTCTTTACTCTGGTGGATGAAAATCATTGACCAATTCTAACAGGATGCCTAGATTTTTGTGCATTTACACAGTGAAGCCATAGAGAATAGAGTTGTTCCCCTGTTATGAACTGGTCATCCAGAGGACTATCAGAGCAGGAGAGCTCCCTGAGCACCTGCACCTCCCATCTCCCCAGCACTTACCATATTGCCATTAAGACCAATCCATAGGGGTTTGCCATATTTCAGCATCTGGATCCACAAGAATGAAAGGATGTAGGCATCTGCAATGCTGGCAAGTTCCGCAGATTTGTCTTGACAATTTTTTCTGGCCTCTTCCCATTGCATTTCAGATGAAATGATTGAATAGCTACTGCCACCATAATGAGTAAAGCCGGAGGCTGGATTTGTTGATGGTACTTCAGGCTGTGAGGGAACTATGGAGGAAAAACTGAATGCATGAATTTACAACATATTGCTCTTCTCTAGCATGGAAGCTATAACAAATTGGTCCAAAGGTCCTAGCTAATAAGTCAAAATCTTCTTTTAAGCTCACTAACAAAGAAAAACAACAACAAAACCCAAAACCAAAACAAACAAAAAACACAAATAAAACTCCCAAAAAACCCAACCCCCCAAAAAAGCACCAAAAATAACTTTAAAGACATAGCTGAGTGAGATCCTGGATGCCCTGAAGTAGAGTATACTTGCTATCGACCTGATTGGTCCAGACTAAGACTCCTAAACTGGGTATTTCAGAATCCGTGCTGTAAGTTATTTGACTAAATCTGAATATCTGAGTATAGACCTATTTCATATTGCTGGTGGATAGGACTTAGGACAAGGCATTTAAGGCATTAACTGTTGTAATCTGTAGTCTCAACCTGAGACTTTGATACCTGATGTTAATCGATCACCACTCACTGTTGACTCCAAGTTGTCAGCCTGTTTGTAAGGGCTGCCAGCATGTTGCCTGCATGTTTGAGTCAGGCACTGTATATTTCTGTCCTTGAGACTGTAAATGTATTCAGAAGAGCTGGAACTGGGATCAGGCAAATTTAAAAAGCCTCCATAAAACTATGTGTTTGCTGGGCAAGGAGGGGGTCTTCTTACAAGGAAGTTAGCTGTGCTGAGAGTGAGCAGGCTGCAGGCACTGACTGAAGTGAGGGGTCAGGGAATAATTTTTACTTTATTAAAGCTGAGGCAAAATGTTTTTATTATCTGTGCTTTGCCTTCTCTATTCCCATTATATGGTTGGGCAGCTGGGATATGTATAATTATAATTCTATAGGAGAAGAGTCAACATTCATCACTCCTTTTGGTGTAAAAAATAACAATATTCTTCTGCAATAGAGACACATACAAGAAGCTTTACATTCTGATTGACATCATATGGCATTCAGTAAAAATACTGTGGGAAGATTAAATGCTCTGCTCAGAGACATCTGAGAGAATGGGAAGATCACTGCAAGGACATGATTTATACTGCACTTAAACAGGATGCCTAAACCCCTCAGAGTTTGCTGAGAAAAAAATCCATTTTCCTTTATTATTCTCTATTATTATTATGATTAGGTACAAAATCCCATTTAAGATAGTGGCTCCTCTTCAGCGATTTCTGTGAAAAAAATTGTACTTTAAACATAGCACTGGCTTAACACTGAGGGAGCTCTGAAAGCCTGAGAGACTCAGAATGAGACTCAAAGGTGGAAGAAATCTTGTCAGTTTATATATTCAGCTTATCTAGCCAAGATACTCTTTCTCTTTAGGAGACTGGGTTGAACAGAACTCACCTGAGTTCATCTGGCACACGTAGCCTCTTTCATTGTCACAGCTATCATCTCTCCATTTCCCATCTGACTTCATGATGAAGACACAATCTGTCTGAAGGAGAGGAGAAGAGGCATAGCCATTACAAAAGGCAATGAGGAGGTGGTGAGTTGAAGCTCCTGTACTGCTAGTGCAGACCTGACGGCAGAGAGGAGAGGAGCTCACTGAACACCTGTGCAATTAGCATCAAATTCCTATGTTTTGAACTAATTCCTGTGCAATTAGTTCAAATTTCCTAGGTTTCTGCAAGCAGCTTGACCTGGTATTTATTAGTAATCCCATAAATTTGAACCAGGCTTCCACTGGTGCCAGTCAAGGTCTGAAAGAAGTCAATTAAAATCCATTTTACCAGTTTTATTAAGAACCTTTTAATGACTGTACAAATGACCATGGTATCTATAATAAATCTTCTCAGTTCTGATTTACTGTTCTGTAGATCTGCTTCAAAACATTTTCGTCAATGAGAAAAACAATATAAGAGCTACTATTAAAAGCACTACTCTGCCCTAGTCTAACTGAAGCAGACTCTCTTGCAGAAAGCAGACACTTTTTGCTGGATTTTTTATAGTCATTATCAAGTTATCATTATCAGATGCCTTTATCAACAAAACATTCTCTGTTTACTTCCTTATGTTTGATTGATCCAATATTTCCTTCATGACTTCCCTGATTTCAAGACTGGCCATGACAGTCTTTCAGCATTTCATCCAAGATTCTCCTTTATGCTGATTCAAATAAGTTACAGTCGTCAGCAAGTTGAGTGATGGTAGATGTTAAAAAGCTTGGGTGGCTAACTGACAATCATTTTCTCAGAAATTACCACCTTTGGAAAAGAGACTGAGTTTCAGCAGAGAAACAGTAATTTCATTGATGATATCAATTTGTACCATCAGAAATGAGTAAAGCAGTGTGGAGCACATTAGCCCAGAGTGGGACATATACACAAACAAATTATTGTGGCATCAACAGTTTTAATTTCTGTTTATCATACCTTCTCTGTGTCAGGTGTTGCAACTTTAGTATTTGCATTAATGCAGTTTGGGAAGGAACTGATATAAGTTTCTCCAAGCTTCTTTTACAGAACTGGTCTTTTGCAATAGTTCAGATGGAAGGCACAAAATCCCTCTTCTACAGAACCCTTACCAAACATTTGGGTATATTTGGAATCATTATCAGATGATTTGCTAAATCCCTTTCTGCTTACAAAAGGACTTGTTTCAGGATCCTATTATTGCTGCTGTAACTTTTCTCTTAGGAAAATCATCTAGCTGCCCAAGATATACAGGTTACTTAAATTTCCTGTACCTCCAGTGCATCATCTGTCAATGTTTCATACTCATAATAGTCAAAGTAGCTTTGTTTCTTTTCTGGTGCACCATGAACCCAGTTGGTGTAGGAAACTGTGCTTCCGTCTGTCCAAAAAAATGTAGACTCTTGGTTTATATCATTCATCCCAATCCAAACATTAGTTGTGGCATACTTCAAGTGATAGAAGAGAAAAGCTGGAGGGAAGCAAAGATTTCTCATTAAGGAAAGCTCATCATGACTTGTCTGAAAGAGGGAAAACATGTAAAAGAGTGGGAGCCATAATAAAAGGATAACATTTTCCACCACAGAGCCCATCTGCCATTAATTAAATGTTCAGATAAGCATCCCTTTCCCACTGTGTATGCACACATAGTGTTTCAGCAAATCTTATTGACAGCGAGAGAGACAAAAAATACAGATTTCTGTCAGTATGAGAGATCTGTGCAACTACACTCAAAACAGACTGGAAGTTTCATGAAAACAAAGCAACTGAAAGAACTAGGAAAAAAAAATATTTCTTATATGTAGTAATTTTAGCTATTGCCTTGCACTTTGGAGTTTAAATAAACCATGGCCAATAAGCAATTTTCCTCAGTTAATCCCATATTCTATATTGGAGAGTATAGCAGTTTCTTTAGTGAGAGATTAGGATTTTTTTTCTTTTAATAGAGCCCGTATACAGACCTTGCACTTGTTCATTTGGTATAGTAGCCAGGTTTCCTCCCAACTTGAAACAAACCTCTCGTGCAGCGTGCCATGTGAGGTTTCTTGTTGTATTGGAAGCAAATACTTGGAAACACTGGAAACAAATCAAACACTTTGTTCAAACTAGCAAATATTGGAACTCTTGTATGTGAATAATATCAATTAGCTCTAAGATATACTTTTCTGTAGAAAAAGGAATCGGGGCTAGAATGAGTGACAGAGCTCAAGAGTAGAAAGTGTGTATGTCTACCCAGGCATACACTTATCCCCCCTCATTGAACAATGTCTAATCTAGGAGTCTGGTATCAAATGAACTGGCTGTAATGAGCTCAAGTACATAATCACTCTTCACATTTTCATCTACCTTCTTCCTGCAATAATAGAGGCATCATTTGAAACCAAAAAAGTGTATCTTTGGGTGACACAGCTGCAGGGAATAATCTCCACTGTGCTTTGTCCTCCTTCCAATGGCTGTGGTTACAGCTGTTCACCCTGCCAAGGGGTATGAAACATGCTTTGGCACATTGACCTAACACTCTGAGGATGCAATAGCAGTGCAGTGTACCTAAAGTACACAAAATAACCTTTGGTGGATGGAGCTTCAACTCAGATTGGTACAAACTCTTCTGTTACAGCAATGAGGACTTCCAGACTGTGTCTGAATGCAAAGCTGTGCTCAAAACAATTGTAGTTTGGCATCATCTTTCTGAACTCAAAGTTTTGTGAAGCCCATACAAGCCAAAGGGATTGCTCAAATACATTTTTTCTAAACCTTTCCACCTATTTTACAAGATTGACCATTACAAATTTGCATTTCTAAACAAAATAATATACATGAAGAGAGGAGGAGAGGTTTTCTCAAACAGTAACAGTTATTTTAAGCCTGCACAAACTATGCTCTCTGAAATGTATTTAGCATACATCTAGTTTTACTGTATTTCTCTGCAAAGTTTAATATCTATAGTCAGCTCCAAAAAGGTCCAGCCATCCAGCCTGCACATTTTGACTAATTACTCTCCAGATTTACTTTATATTCATTCAAAATGTGATGTTTTTAGGATTTTCCTTTCAGTTCTACTGCTTAACTCAATTTACTGAAGATATTTGTTGACATACCTTGTTGTTAAAAAAAATCCAACTTTCTGGGCATCCTCCGGGAGGCAATGGAGAAGCAAATGTTGAATTAATAGAACTGTTATGTTTTTCACAGACAAATTTATTGGCAGAACCACAGTTTACATCATTCCACAAGCCTAAAAAAAATAATTTAAAAAAAGGATAAACAAGTCAAGATGTTATTGTATTTGCAATAATAATTTATCACTTTTTTTTTTAAATTAACACAATTTTCTCTATTTTGTATTTCAGGCTGCAGCTTGATCTGAAGGCAAAGTAACTGTGGCACCTTCAAATAAGCTCCAATAGTCACACCACTGTAGCCCCTTGTAGCTAATTTAAACTCCCTGACCCATCTGCTCCTTGTTCAGGGCTCTCTCCACAACGTCTGTGTTTTGGTTTGAAACAAACCTGTTTATGGGGGTTTTTTTGAGCTCTGGCATCATCAAATTGCAGTCAGCAGGGGAAATACACCAGTAAGCAAATTTGAAAAGAAAATGGATCAGAAATGGATGAGATAGGAAATACCAGATCAGTCTAATGGCACAATGCAGTGTTCAAACATACTGCATTAAGTCTTCATAAAACATAAATTGAGAGATCTATACATATATACTAAATTCCCATTGGCCTCAGTTAAGTTACAGAAATAGAGCCAAGAGGAAATAGAGCTCTAGGATTTGCAAGAAATTTGCATTTCAGTGTACTTGTAAACATGTTTTAAGACATTAGATGTAATTTTTTCTTTCCTCCTTGACTTGTACCTTCAACTCTCGTTTTCTGGGAGTAGTAGTAGTAGTATAAATGTTTTCCTAAGTTCATGGGAGACAAAACAGACCATTCAACTTTGTGCTAAAAGATGTAGTGAAAAGCCCTGTAAAAAGGTGCAATATCAATCTTCCAAACCCAGAAAGAAACATCTGCTTTTAAAATTACACATGGTACTGAAATTTCCCCATTCTAAGGGCATAGACTCTTCCATGGCTGGTGGTCCCATGACTGGGAAGAGTTACTGCATTGTGTAGGTTTCTCACAGGGAAGAAATTGCAGAAAACAGCTACCAAAGATTGTGTGACAGCTGACAGCATCAGTTATAATCCAAGCAGAGACAAATAAAATCTAATAGTTTTGCATTGCTACTTACCATGCTCTGACAGCATTACCACACAATTTTCCTCATTATTTGAGAAGTTGGGCTCATTAGGAGCCCAGGCCACATAGGTTACTGGAGTTCCATCCATCCAGCTTAAAGAAAAGATATACAAGTCATTATTAATTAATACCTTCAGTTATGGCATGATAGTTTTAATGAACACCTCACAATTAAGAACATCTATGAAAATTAATGGCTACAAAGGGAGAGACCATCAGAGATTTTTCTTTCTTTACTTCATTATTCTAATTTGAAGAAATTTCTGTAAAATATTTCTCGTTGCAAAATAGAAAAAGAATATACCAAGCATGATTTTTGTTAAAGGCTAGGATTGGTTGGACAACATTCAGTAAGAAAAATCAAAATCTGTTAGTCATAATACATAATACAGAGGAGAATATTAAAATTTTATCTTAAGTTATTACAATAAATATTGTATTCCTAGTTAATATTATGCTTCTCTGTCTGAGCATTCCTGATGTTTTCACAGATGAAAATAAGAATGAAATTACTTTTCTGTGGATTTTTTCCTGCTCTCTGAGGGGTGGTGTTCTACCTTTCTCTAAACTAAAGGACATTCTGTCAGCTTTAAAACCATCCTTTCTAAAGTACCAAAATTGAATTTTTGTTTGTCAATGTTTAAATGCTTTTCACTTTAATATGTTGCTCTTGAAGGAACAAGAGGTTGTCTCCACATTTTAATCAGTATTTCAGAATTTAGGTCAGTAGGCCTGAAGTGGGAAAGAAATTCAGCTCTCTCATCTATCTCTTGCTGCTGCTGATACAATTGATCTAAATAAAGGACATTCTTGCTGGACCTATGGAATGCTTTATGTCCCTAATTTTTCTCCTAAATCAGGAGCTTAGAATCATCTACTGACTCAGTCACTATCAACCTGTCTCTCCCCACTCCTCTTCTGCCCTTCCCAAGGTAAGTGATTTACGTGCATTCAACAGTGGCATTAAAACAGAAAGGTTAAATTCAAATCTCCTCTAACCTTTTCCAGGTCAACCTCAGAAGCACATTTTTTCTCCTCCCAGACACATCCTAACCACCAGGTAGGAATGTAAGCAGTTTATCACGATCTTCAGTATCTCTTAGTTTAGTTTTGAGTTGATTTGTGCATTGGTCTTTTCAGAATACTTGTCAATGTTTCAGTACTGTAAATTTCTGCCAACTTCTCTCCTGGAACAGGAGTTTGCAGAGACTGCCTTTTGTACTCATTGCCAGTGTCTTCCTAACTCTGGAGAACCCCTCTGAAGGTGTGATATCTAGATAAAAAGCATTAGAAACCCAAACCCTATGATACAGGGCATGTTTTAAGTGTGTGTTTATGTTTATAGGTATAAAATTCAGCATAGTGAAGCATCACTCCAATTCATGGGGCAGATCTCTGAAAGAAACGTGAGAAAGTGTGTAAGGAGAATAGATCTGCCAAGCCTTTATTTGGCTAAGTGCTTACTCAAGGAAAAGGTGTTCTTTCATTATTTATTTTGGGGGAAAACTATTGGACTTTAGAATATTCTAGGACTACCCCATTCTGCTTTGTACACGGTATGTGGAACAGCCTTCAGACCTTGAAGAGAACATATTCAGTACCTCCAGCCACATAAAATATTGTATTTGTTCCTACATGTTAAGAGCTGCACTGATCATCTTAACTTACCTGAACTTTTTATCAAGGCTCACTCTTAGACCAATGAAGTATCCTATTGGCCTACTCCCATAGCTCTCCTAAAGCAGAAGGACACTATTTTAATTTAAACCAGAAATCTTTGAAGCAAAAGAAGCAGAAATTGATACACCGCTGATTAGGTTCACAGAGCAGCCACTGAAGTCCACAGCAGTAAAGCACCTGCTTGCAGTTAAGCACGGCAATGTGTTTATATGCCCAGGCACGGAAGTCAGGTGTTTATCTGGGCCATCAGAGCTGAGTCCTGCAGCACTGAAGGCCCTTGGGACGGAGTAGAAGAGAAGCAGATTTTGAGTCAGAAACTGGTACTCCTTTTTTATTGTCCCTCCAGGACCAGCTACTTCCCAAGAGAGTTGGTACCTTCCCCCATCACTCTTCCCGTCAACTGCATCAGTGCAGCTGGCACGGAGCAGGAGAGGCCAAATCCCATGGGATCAAAGGGTGCATTTGGGGATATTTCATGAGTGAAAATACTGATGGCTCTGCTTCTGAGACAACTGAAGTTTTACGAGCAGATTTTCAAAAGCGTTTCTACTTTAGGCTGCCTGTTTATAATGATTCTTACATTTTCTTTTAATGCTCTCTTTAGGAACCTTCTCTCAGTGTTACTATTAACAACAGCTAGGTCTGCGGAATTCTTCCTGCAAATCTCTTGAGCTTTTTCCATGGAGACCTGTTCTTGGCTGATATAGTAGAGCTTATCTTCATATATGACCCATCCATCTGCAGTGGTTTTATATTCTGGAAGATAAATAAAGTAGCCTTAAATTCTGTATGTGTAGAACACGAAAGCTTCTTTTAGAATAACGATTTTAGGAAAAAAAATTATGAACAATAAGAAAAAATGTATACAAAGACCTACCATACGTGTCAATTGGTTCCGATTTTAATGACACTCCTGCAAAAGAAGAAAATAGAAGGCATGATGCATCTCTGTAGCATATTTTATGATGTAGTTTGTGACCGAACGCAAGAAGAGCGAGGAACAGAGCAGGATTCTACACCCCTTTGCCACTAACTAGAAAGCAGGCTTAGCCACAGAGTTCAGCTTCACGTTGCTCAATATGCAAGGTTGTCTGCTTTAACTTTGTATCATAAGCTGTGCTTCACATCAGCAAAGCCGTAGCTTTAGCTGAATCATGTTCTTGCACAGAGCAAGGCAAGGAGAAATTGCTGTTCCAGCCTGTAAGTCACAGTAGATTTATCTGAAACACTTTAAACTTTGTCATACAGCTCCTTTACTGATCCATCAGTAGATATTCCATAATTCACCTGGGGGTATTTTCATCAAGAGAGAAAAAATTTCCACTATATTTATTTTGGCTCTATAAAAAAACTGAGCAATATTCATAAGCAAAAGGAAATACAACTCCATGTACGTGTGTATGTATATATACACATATACTGACTGTGAGTTATTTCTGGTTGGGATAGAAAAAGAAATAGCATTGCTGTGAACCATTGCTTTTCCAAAAGCAGTTGAATCCTGAATAACTCTACAGGAGGACTTGAAGTACCAACACATCTGACAGAGATATCATGCTCTATTTTTAGCTTCACCTGTGTTAGAATAAAAACCAGTATTGTAAGGAATACAATAGAAGCCCTTACAACTCCTTATCGCTAACATTACAAAATAAAAGCAAAATATTCTTAATATTAAAAAACTTTGTAATCTTGCAATTTATTTTTAAATTTTTAATTTTTTTTTAAATAGTCTACTAATTCGTATCATCCCTAATTGAAAAATCTCAGCCTATAATATGTTACTCAATGCTCTTGCCCTCCATTTGGAAAAAATAGTTCTTCAAAATTTTCTCCAGTAACTTAACTTAGAAAGCAACTACTTATTAAATTTTTTTAATCTTCTTGCCAAAAGAAAAGAAGAAATCTACCTTGCTTTATTTGGCAAACCCAGTCATGCTGTACTTGACAGATGGAAAGAGACCATATTTCAGAAAATCTCCCACCATTGAGTGAGCCACAAAACTTGGGTCCTCCTGAATTCCTTGGGCTATCATCCCAGTTTGTGTACCTAACCTATAGAAGAAATCAGCTTTGTTACTCTTTTCATCTGTTCCAGTAGCTCTACTTTCCATTGGAAAACAGAAAATAATTGCTTTTGTCTCAAAGATTCTGGTTTTAGATAAAAAGAGCTGGAAATGCAGGGAAAGCAATAGGTATAAGGATTTTAGAGTGGGGCAATGATGTTAGTATTCAGACATGGCTGTTTTGCCATGGAGGATTTATCCTCCTGTTTGTGCCCTGAGCCATAGACACAGGCAGAAGAGAAACAGGCAAATGGACTGTTTCTAATGAACTTCGCCTAGCTGTGAACTTTACCCACATATCACTCATGCTCATCATGTGCAGGCAGGGTACTTTTCACTCCAAGTCTGACCTGGTTCAGAATTGCATTGTCCAACACCTGTCTGGTGGCAGTGACCATACTGTGCATCAATTCAGCACTGCCTTCCCTTCCCTTCCCGGACCTTCCCTTCCCTTCCCTTCCCTTCCCTTCCCTTCCCTTCATGAAGATGAGAGTGTGACTTTTGGGAGGGAAGTCATGTCCTGCAAATCTAGGGAGTTACCTCTGAAGAAACTGACATCCAAATGGGAAGGGAGACTCATGTGGTACAACCTACTTATTATTGTCAAGAATTCTTGATAACTTCACTTCCTTAAATTTTATGGAAAGTAATGAGAACAGGATAAGAGAAAAGGTCATTGCTTGTGTTTAAAAAAACACAAAGAATAGGGAGTAGCAGTAAATGGAGGGTAATAAAGAGTAGAATCCTGCAGGAATGTTTTCCACAGCTGTAGATATTTGCATGGGCTCAAGAGATGACTGGATAAATTCATAGAAATAAATAAATTAAAATTAAAGCTATGAGCTCACTTACTGGGAGATGCAGGAGTATACTGGGAAACATGCTTGCTGTTTGATTAGCTCTTAAGAAGTTTATGGCTACTGCCAGAGACACGATACATGATGCAGTATAATGAATTTTTATATTTTGACCTTATGTGTAAATATTATCTTATTGGAAGAGAAAATAAACTGGAGTGTTACACAAAAAGCTACAGGTTCTTATGAGATACAGAGAATTTCTGTGCATTCAAATGTTTAGCTATGATATTAATCATGACAATACAGATAAGCAACTATGTGAATGTTTGCAGGTTGATGTTTTCTTTGATAAGGTTAACTGTAAAAAGCCAGAAAGTATATGTACAAATCCCAAAGTATCTTAAGCAAACCAAAATGATGGAAAATTAAAATACTTACTGGAGAGCCGTCACTCCAGGCAAATCCTTCATCTGGATTCAGTGAAAATATACCTAGCCAAACTGTTTCAAACATGCAGCGAGTGGCACTAAAAGAAATTATAGGAACAGAGCAGTGTGTAAACATCAACACAAAAAACATCCAGAAATACATTGTTGAACTTTCTAGAGCAGGTTGTAAAATCAGTGAAGCTGCAAATTTCCCTATTACCTTTGGTGAAGTGCATACATATGTTCTTCAAAGAAATGTGTAATATTTCTGTGGCTCAGTGTCAGTAGCTTAGTTATCAGACTTATTAGTAATATTGATCATGTATTTCCCTAATGTACTATTTACTTAGAGAAAACCTTCACTGATTCAAAAAGTGGTTTCACCACTGCTCACTGCAAGGTAGATACATATCTACTTCAACAGTAGATACATTGATCATGTTTTCGACCCTTGTAGAAATACTGCTAATTCTATATATTTCTAATTTATATCTAGTAATCATGGTACTGGTAGAGGTTTTTTTAAATTTTTCTCAACATAAATCACTTTTTGTTTCTATGAAAAGGTTAAGACCAGCACTGAATAGATAGATTTTGGAGTATCACAGGTCTTTTGGCTTTTGAGGAATCCATATGTTTCAGAAATCATCTAATATCATTCACAATCGTTCATAAGAGAAGTCTTTTGAATCTGGTAAGATAAACACATAGCAAGTACCAACCGCATTGCTTGGATTAATAATGGTATCTCCTCTTTAGTGCTAATGGTGACCAGATCCCCTCCTATTTGTCTGCAAAAATCTCGAGCTTCAAACCATGATTTCTTTCTGATTTTTGATCTGCAAAAACACTATGGAGAAATTACTTTAAAACATACTATATATGTGTTACAATAATAAAAGAATTATAGTCTTGCTTAAACATAAATGAGGTTTCATATGAGTCAAGTAGAAGTCCATAAAATAAATAGCGTTTTCCATTCTGTTCTTAGAATTTTTACACTTGAGTTGCCTATCTGCTTACCATAGTGGGTAAAAAAAAAGCAAAAAGAAAAAACAAACAAACAAACAAACAAAAAAAAGCGGGGGGGGAGGAATTGTTAGAAGGAAATACCCTTTAATTTGTTTTTGTCTGGAGAAGGCCCAGACCCCCTTCCAGATGAAGGGAAAGAAGAATAGTTGTGGTGGAGAGGCAAGATGGCCTGGGAGCAGCCCAAAGATACAGGCAAAAAGAACGACCTCATGGTAATTTACCACTCCCACTTTACATTTGCAGTATGATGTCTAACTAGTTTAAGAGACAACAAGCACAAATTTGACCAAAGTTAAAGTTACGATTTGGGGATAAAGGAGCCCAAGTAAATAGCATTCCAGCTGAGTTTGAAAGAAATTTAAAAAAAAAAAACAGCAAAAGGAGAAGGACTCAATGATTCAATAAAGTGATAAGAAATATTAACATCTCAGACTTAGCACATTTCAACTTGCATGATCCCAAATGACTGTTTGCAAATTATACTCATTTCTTATTCAAACTCCTTTTTAATGCCTGCTCAGATTTAGCTGACTGTACTTCAAGCACAAGACATCTGTAGCTTTGCGTCAGAAACTCTCAAGTAAATGTCCTTCATAATCACTGGATTAGTTAACCTTTCATGTGACTTTTTTTCCTTTATTTTGTGGAGTAATGTGCTTATTTTAGCAAAGTCCAGCCTTAGGCATCGTGCTGCTGGAGGCTACACTTCACTGTTTCCCTGTTCATTCCCTGAACTCTCACTCATCTCAAATACCACATCTTTGCACAACAGACATAAAGAGCAGCGCTGACAACCCAGCTTTGCTGCTTCTGCTGTTTAATACAGAATTTTGACATTTTCCTTTTAATAATTCTAATACGGAGTTGTTTCCTGTTTTTCTTTTTTTCTCTTTTCTTTATATCTTTCTGGGACCTTGATATTTATGTTCCTCTTCTTCCATTTCCTGCTCCAGTTCATTCAACCCCTGAAGCACAAATTTCCTCGTTTTCTTTCCTGTGCCCTTCTCCCCTCCCTTCCCTTCCCTGCCTTCAACCTTGTCTTTCTTCCTTAGTTTCTCCTCTCTCATGGATAATTTCCTGAGAAGAATTTTGGGGGATGTGTTCTTTGCTCTATTCCAGTCTCAGATATTGCAAAATAAAGATGTCAGTTCCTTTTTCTTCTTTTTTCTTATATCTTCCCCCAAACCAAGTTGCTTGTATTAACTGTTTAGGCACTTACTTTAAAACACGAACTTCTATAGTTGTTTGATACCCAACCTTCAGGGCATGTGGGGACCAGAGCAGAAGTTGGAATAGGTGGAACTGTTGCACCCTTTGCCCATTGCTTGCAAATATATTTTTGCTTTATCTCACAGTCAAGAACATCCCATAACCCAGCCGCAGTCCCTGTTCTCATGGCTACACATCCTGGTTTATTTCCTAATGAGAAAAAAACCCAAAACAATCACGTTGGATATTTTACAATGTGTGAATTATTTAATTCTTTTTAAAAATCACTCACTTTTTGCCAGGCAGTAACATTTGAACAGCAAGTTTATATTTCAGGTGTTTTTCACACAGGCAGGGTAGTATTTTCTGTTTGAGGAGGTCATGATCCGATTAGAACCCTACTTCTCTTCTTTTTATTTTGAATGTCCTGCATAATTAATTCTTTGGGTAGAAAGTAGGGTGAGAGTTTTTTACAGTGAAATCTTGTGTTTTCAAGTGAGAATCTCATTTCTATTTATGTTAAGCCTGTTTTACATGGGACAGCATTACCTTGGTCACTAGTGTTTTTCACATAGATGGAAATAACCCCGCTGGTGCATACAGAGGGCAGACATGCAAACATAGACAGCTTCAGCATGAAACTTACCCCATGATGTTTGCTGTAATTTTAGATGGTTCTCTCAGAGGGAAACAGAGCTGCCCACATCCCACAAGACGTAGTCAAATGCGCAAAATGGGCTTATTCAATGTCTTATTTGTGCTCTTTCTTAACTTCCCAAGTATTTTTTAACATTTTAGGTTTTTTTTAATTTCTGTTTGACACAGACCTCATGTTTTAATGGACCCATCTACCATCGTGCCAAGAACTGAAATGAAATGATCAGCTATAAATCTATCATTTTATGTCAATTCAAGGCATGATTGTTCTTAAGAACATCTTTACCTGCATCAAAGCTCACCTGCTGTTTTACTGATCATGCTCAGTCACTTATTCTCGCAATACCATCCTGAGTTTTCTCACAGGCACATCTTTGCTATCAAAAATAATTGACTACCATCAGCAAATTTTGTCACCTCACTATTTCACCTTTTCCAGATAGTCTGCAAATATATCGAACAGCATGGGCTCTGGCACAGGTCATTATGGGACTCTGTTGGTGAGCACACTTCCCCAGGAAAAAAAAGCCCCCATAATAAAAAATCCACCTTCCATTCAGTGCCTCTTGATCGCTATTTTTATTCATGTAAGAGCTTTTTTGTATTAGGTCAGATTAGACGAAAGGCTTTTGGTAACTGGAATGGACCACACTTAATAGATTTCCCTCATTTGTATGCTTTTGCCTTCGGTGGGGAGCTCTGGGAGATCCATAAGCATGACCTCCTTTTCCAGAAGTGATTGTATGTATCTTTCCCACTATATCTTCTTTATTACAGATTCAGCTAATTTACTAATGACTCATTTTTCTGCATTTCCTCTATCTCCCTGGAACCATTTTAAATGTTGACACCAAATTTGTCCTTTTGCAAAGCTTAGGTGTCGAGGCACCTTTAGCAGGAAGTTACACATTAAAGAGAAGAGTTCACTTCGTATAATCTGAACAGCTCCTGGATACTTTTGCAGACATGCTTAGTCCTGACTTCATGCCATCAATTTGCTCCATAGTCTATTTTCTTGGTATTTCAGCTTGAAATAGACTCTCCAAAGATATCCTCACAAAGAAACTTTCCAGCACGGAAAGTCCATTTTCTTCTCAGTGAACAGAGATGCAAGGAAAGAGATTTTTCTTTACTATTCCAGCCTGACTGTTGAGGAATGCATTTGCTGCAGGTAGTTTGGTTTGCAAGCTGCAGTGCCAACTACAGATTGAGCTCTGGGTGGTGGGACCCAAGGCAGAGGGCTGTGAACTGGCACTGACACTTTGCATAGCAAAGGGCACAGGCACCAGTGGCCCAGCCAGGTGACCCAAAGACATGGCCAGAGCCAGGGATCCTAGACATTAGTGCATTTAGGCTGTAAGGGTAAAAAAACCCAGGGTTTCCCTTGTTCATGGACCCTCCTTGGAGGCACCCAGCTCAAGCTGCTATTTTATTATTGCACCATGATTGAATTATTTTAGGGATCAAAGATCTGGGGAAACCTGGGGTCAAGCTGGTAAGGAAACCTTATCTGGCTGTGTGAGTGTGGGGGGTGTAGCTGGGGAGGGACCTTGGTCCCAGCTCATGTGGTGTGAGTGTGACTCTTGAGTGGCACCTGGATGGCCAGAGAGGGAAGATTCCTTAAAACGATCTCCAAGTGCCCTCTTCATACTCTGATCATCTGCTGGCATTTGCATTGCCATTGCTGACTCCCTGACAAGCTTTCTTCTTATGGCATTTTCTAAGGTTTTACTAGTCTTTGTCTTTTGTAATTTTTTATTATTTTTATGTTGTATTTTATAACCTCACTGGAGGTTTTCAGGAAAGTTTTCAGACAAATGATCAACATGAGAAACATAGTATATCTCAGAGAGAGCAGATTTCCTCATGGCATTATGAAATCTTGTTTTCTGTGCTTCTGTACAGTATAAGCCCATGGATGCAGTTTTCTTAGTATAACACATAAAAAATAATGATGGCATAGTAATTTTTGATACTTTGAGTTCGTAATTTTAACTTAAAATCCATATTACAGTTGCAGCATTTCAAGCTCTTCTCCCAGGCTAATTTTTTTGCTAGAGGGACAAGTGTGGAATAGTCTCAGGACCTGTTTTTAACTCTTGTTATCTCTCTGTGAAGATGGGGCAAAAGTTAATCTTATGAGTATATATATATCAGATGTCCTAATATAAAATTGCAGTTCAAACTTTTCCCTTTGAAATTAAAATACAGGATTTGAAAACTGCATGTGTTCGTAGAATATACCAAAAGTTTAAAACATAAAATTCAGAGGACATTGCCCATGCAAACCCAAATAGGGACCAAGGGGGACCACAATCTCAGAGAGAACCCACCATGCCCCATCTCAGCACCTACCAGGCATTCCTGCATCCCAGTGCGTGAAGGAGACAGCTTCACCATTGACCCAGCTGAAAGTGCCTTGCTCCTGCACATCAGAGAGGCCAAGCCAGAAATATTTCTCAGACCTCAGCCCAACAAGGCTAGTCAGATAGGCTTGTTCATACCTGTAAAAGGGATCATAGAGATGCAAGTAAAAACCAAGTCGTTTACCCAAATCCTACTTCTCTATGTGATGATGAAATCTTTTCTCCTATTCATTGCTTCAGGATGGGGGAGAAGACCTTACCATAGGATTCTGACTCCATATAAACAATAAAAAAAGCAAGACCTTTTTGTTATTCAACTAAAGACCTCATCTGTTACTTGATCACTTTGCTGTTTGGTGTTGTGTTAGCTTTTCTGGGAATATTTCATTGGATACAATCTTTAGCTATTTAAAAGCCAAGAAAAAGCCATTATCATACCTACTTTCAACTGTGGCTAAGTAACCTTCTTCTCCTTCACAAGTGGTGTTTGCTTCTAAAAATGTTGCTGGAACAGGTCCAATAAAATAGCAGTAGGTCCCATACCTTCTCCAGCCCTGTAACATGGTTTTAGGATTTCCATACAAATTTTAAACAGTTGGGATATCATGAATTAAGTGAAATATGCCATTTCAAAATTAATTAAGCACAATGATAATGAACATAATGAATTAGAAACTTTTTGAAGTGAAATTACAGATTCCTCCTAAGCGGTTTCTGTAAATGGTTTTCTAAAGTTTAGAGTAACAGAGAGAGAGGGAGAAACTTCATAATAAATAAAAGCAAAAAACCTTCCATGTAAATAATACATATAATTCAAATAATTCTAATTGATTCTCAGACAATGTACTTATTTTATCTGAGATATTGACATTCCACTCTCACATACTTACTTTTTTGCAACCTGCATCAGTAATTTCTTTTTCTCCAGATATTTGTGATGTAGCTTTTCTTTTACAAATGTAGCCAGCCTTCTTCTCACAGGTATAGTCTGCCCAATAGCCATTCTGTGTCAGGAAAAAGTTTGAAATAAAGAAAAAAGATAAAGATGAATAATCTAAAGAAGATAAATAATGTCTTTCTTTATAATGAAAATTATTCATTTTCATTCTCCTTTTATTTCTAAATGGAATTTTTTTTTCCTTATCCAATTTTCCTACATGATAACAAAACCAAATCTGCTCATATTCAGTGAAACAGTAGACTGGGCTATAACAGCACATCCACAGCTGGTGGTGATAAGAAGGGAGGAAGGTGCATGGAGCTGCTCCCTGACCTGTTGTACGGGGTCCTAGACAGGCAGTTGTGCCACGGGATGGCAAACGAGCAGGCAAAGAGGAGCCAGCAGGAATCAGAGATCCCCATATACCATCATTTCCACCAGAGGAAAAGGAGAGAATGTACTCAAAATACCTTCAGAGACTTGTTTCATAGCCCCAATAACTTCATTTGTGACTTCCAGATGTACTTAAAGAGAAAATTTCACCAGCAATGCAGTAACAGTTTCTTTTTTTTTTAAAGGTCACATTCAATCTCATTCTTTTTCCTACCTCCATTTTTCTGGCCTTAGCCATTTGCTGAAATAACAGAGCATGTTATTCTTCCATTAAATAGTTTCAGTGTGGAAGTACAATATGTATTGAGTAATGTCACCTGGCCCTTGATCAGGACACAGTCTTCTGGCCTGTTGTTTGTGGTGGATGGCTCTCCCAGGTGCCATTTTGTGTATGCCACTGGGGTACCATCACTCCATTCAAAATACATTTGAACCTTACGGTCATTCAGCCCAATCCACAGCTTGTCTGTTGGCTCTAAAAATGGAAACAGAGATAAGACCTCTTATGGCACTCCACCCTCTTCACAGCACCATCAAGCTTTGGATATATAACATATATCATAAATTTCACAAATTTATGAAGCATAAAATTATGTAGTGTGTTTTATGATCATTTTATAAATTAATATTTTCATATGGATATTAAAAGACTGAATGCTTTGGAAAATTAGGCTGTAAGGAAATCCTTGCACTGGATGAAAAAATTTTACTCTTCTTCCTCATAACAGTGGTTATGAATTACCAGCCTAATGCTGATACACCATGATGGTATGATAGAAGTCTGAGTAGTTACTTTTTAGTTCCATTGTACCGGCCAAATTTTAAAATATTGGTTTTATGTAACTTGAAGCGTGAATGTTTTAAGCTTCTTTCAACAAAATGAAAAAAATGAGAAAGCCCCTAAGCTCAGCCCCCAGTTCTAGATCAATTATTTTGGCAAGTAAAATCAGAGTTTTGGCAACATCCAGAACTCAGCAGGAACTCTCAATTGAGATGTCTGGTTTTCCATACAGGCAATGGCAAGAGACGCCCTGGAAATACTCACCGTACCCAAGCTGAGACACCACAAAGCTGTGCTCCTCAAGGCTTTGGATGCTGGCCAAGTGACTCCCTTCCTTCTGACAAGAGGTCAAAGCTCCTTCCCATCCTTTGCTGTCTCTGAAGATCTTATAGCAGTGACCTACATATGGCACCCATCCATCAGGGCAAGTAACAGGCCCAGGGTCACCTAGGAACACGTACCAAGGCTTTAGAGGAGTTCAATTGCCATGAAAGGGACATGACACTGAAAATACTTCCACTTAATCCATGCAAAAGTTCTAAACTAAGAATTTTCTTTTGAAATTCTCATCATAAGGAAATGATGAACACAAAATGTAGTAAACATAGATGTGATTCTAAATCAGGCAATTTTTTAGCTTGGAAAAGGAAAGCTTTTCAATAAAAATAATATCTAATACAATTTCTAAGGTTAGTCAAATGTCTGCAACAAATACATTAATATTGTAATGTATTAATCAAATGTATTAATTTTGTAATTTATTAATTTTATCAGCTTCTGTATCACCTAGTACTTATTTGTCAGATAGGAGGAATCAGACATCATCTGCAGCTAACATAGAAGGTTTATGAATTTTTAAAGGATTAAGTATATCGGTAGAGTAACAGTCATCAAGACAGATTTATAGCTAGAAGAATACATAGGGACACACCAACAGGGAAATCTTCATACACTTAAAACTACTTTTTCACTTCAATATGTCCATTTTCCATAGTCTTGATCTTCCACCTCTTCTGCAGAGACCTCTGAACTTGTTAATCTGGATGATGGTTGACCACAAGTCCTGGAGAATGACTTTGAACCACATTAAGTTCTCCATCTTTCTTTCTTGGGCATAGTTTTTACTAATGTCCCTCTTCTGAAAAAAAAATTTTTGGGTCGTTGTCTCTTTTAATGGCCAGCAGTGCGTGTACTTAAAGGGGAGACCTACCCACTGAAACATGGACAGGAGGGACTAGATGGACATTCTTTGCTTTAATCTGTTTCATTCTGTATGTTGTGGAACTGGAGATCAGACTAGAAAGGTTTCAATGTTGTAAAAAGCAAACCAGAAAAACAAGAAATAATTTCTATTTCTAATAAAATTCTTCTGTTCATCCTTGTCAATATGCTGAGCAGCTCAGATAACAGCTTCTACTTTAATTATCAGCATGTATCAACATACCTGAAGGAACCAAAGTAAAGTTCCTTTTCTTACAAATATAGCCAAGTTTCTCATCACATTCCCAATTTTGCCATTTAGCACTTGTTTCAGGATTCAAAACCGCACAGAGCTTTCCAGATTCTGGAGAGGGGCTTCCTTTGGGAAAAGTACAGAGAAAAAAAAAAGAACTTTTCTGAAAGACAAACAGAGCTCTGAGGTCTAAAATGCACATGAGAGACCACTCCTGGATGAAGGTATGGAGGTCCTGTCTTTCCTGGCTTTGTCAAGAGCTAAGGTAGGTCTCTAGTAGTGGAAATGACCGTATGAAATTTAGTGTGTAAGTTAGGTAAGAGGATACAAACCTGTAAACTCATAGTTGCTGGTCAAGAAATGGAAGACTGAATATTTTTGGGACAGGCAGTGTTGTTTTCACAGCTAAAATATTTTTGCAATACACTGAAAGTTTCTGTCTTATATTATTATAGAAAAAGAGATTTTTCTAAAGCTAAAGCAAGAAAAGCTAAAATACCTATGCCGTATATATCTGATAATAAGATTTACAGCAGTATTTGAGGTATTTATATTTTCTCTTTGGAAGTACAAAATCAAACAGTCACATCTACCTGGAGCCCAGTTTAAGTACTGGAAAGGGCTGCCTCCAATCCATTCCCAACCACTACTCAAGTCCAGTCTGTTGAGTCCAATCCACAGTGGAGAATCTGTGCCTTCTGTTAATTCTAAGTTACAAAAAGAAGATAAATTATTTTATAATCACTTTTGTATTAGCAATGGTCACTAACAACATCTCTAGGAAGGTTTGCAATTCCTAAATATCTAACTGTCAATATCTGTAGATACTGAGGTACCTGATAGATTGAAATATGCCAAAGCTTTGAATACTTTAAAAAGTCAAACAAACAGAAACTCCCTGTTTTATTTTATCAACTAATGAAAAATAAGCACAGACTATATCCACAGAGTATATCCAAAATAAAATTGTTTCTGGAAAATAGGCTAAATGCTGTACATTTAGGTAGAAATATTGGTAAAATGTAAGTATAAACAATAATAATAAATCTGTTAGAAGTTAAATTAATCCTTAAAACCAACAATAAATATTTCTTCCACATCATTCCCCCAGCTGTACACAGATAAGTAAAGCTGCAATTTGGTATCTATAAATACCTGACATTTTTCAGTTTGCCAAGGGAATGAATAAAACAGCTGTCAAAACTGCACTTGAAACAAAACACATCTTTCTTTTGGCATAAAGATATTTTTTTCTTTTTTTTTTTCAGTTTTTTAAATTCTTTTCTTTTGACCAAAATAAAACTTTAATTTACTTTTCAGGATTTTTCCCCCATCAAAAAAAATCAATGATGTTTTTACATAAAATAAGATTTCTAAGTATGACAATTGCAGGATGCTGGAATACTTCGAATTCTTCATAACATTGGCAGCAATTTTGATATGAATTTGAAAATTCTAAAATATTTTGTTTTCTTTCCCACACATATTTAGGTCCAAAGGCAATGGCCAAATTCATACAAAATAATCGTTAGCTGTTATGATGGCCTGAACAGATTCTGAATGCAACCCAAGGTTTGCTTTACTGCCTTACCTTTAAGGTATGTTTGTTCATGAACGTCTGTGATACTCAGTAATTCTGCATTTTGCTGCTGACAGCTCCTCCTGGCTTGGTGCCATGAGAGTGCTGAATCAAAGTTTATTTGATAGTGAACATTTGTTGACAGATCCGTAGTCCAGGTGCTGTCTTTATCTGTGGAGAAAATAATTACAGCGGTCGTAGAAACTTGCCAACAGAAAACTGAGTTGCAGTTCTTGTTCTGTGTGGCAGGTTCTCATTCTTCTCCTTAAACGTCACCTGGGCTGCTCTTCCAAGACCACTGAGAATGTTACGAGCAGATGGGGAAGGACAAAATTAAGGCTGGTAAACTGACAGGTAAAGCTGGCCCATACTGCTTCCTGTTCCATGAAGAGAAAAAAGTCAGGAATTACCAAAAGGGAAGTGATTGCATAGGAAAATACATTGCTGCTGTGGGAGAAATCCCATGTGAAAAATTTAAACAGATGCGCAATCTTTCCTGCTCTCCATGGACAGCAGTTCCCATGGAGAGCTGTAAGAAACAGCTCTAGACCTGAATTTAGCGTCAAAAAAGTTCTTACATAAATCCCATACCCTTGCGAAGAGCCTCTGGAAGCACCTGTCACACAGCAGTGGTGCTGAGCAGCACCATGCTCCCCCTCCGATTACCTTTGCATCTTTGATTTGTTCAAGATTTATGCATGCTCAATCAGCAAAATACAAAATTGTATCAGGTATTTGATTATTCCCAAAAGTCAGCGTGAAGATGAAATTTAAAATAAAAGAACTGAAAGCCTGGACTACCTTTCAAAAACTCTGAAAATTATTCAATGACCCTATGTCACACACCTTCAGGGTTCAGTGTCTGAGGTATCTTTGCAGGGACCTGGAAAGCATAGTTGACTAAGGATGTGTGCCACACTGAAAGTCCACTTTAAATCAGTTGGAGAAAAGGGGCATTCTAGTAATAAAGGACAATGCTGAACAGGAGCCATGGGGAGAAATACAGAGTAAAGATGAGATGCGTCAGGTGGAGATTTCAATGTCATGAATGCAAAGCTCTCCTGGCAAGAGCAAAGCCATAAAGGGAGACAGAGGGGGAAATAACCACAGAAATAGAAGAAAGTGATTGAAATTGCAGAGAAATGCCAGGCAGATGTCAAAGGGATGGAAAGGCTGCTTCCGGGACAATGTGAACAGGACTTAAAAGCATGGCTAAAAGGACACATTCCATTTTAGTAAAAAAACATATTCACATGAGAATCATGCAGACTGAAACATTAACTTCAACATCAATCTTCCTACAGTGCTCATTTTTGTGCCCACATCCACCACAACGGGCATCCTCAGAGAAGGGTTGTACAACAGTGACAGCACACATCCTGGCTGGGAAATGGCCAGGAGCTCAAAATTATTGTGCTGCTCAACAGTGTCCCCACAGTTAATGGGAACTGAGTGCTGTTTTACTCTTCAGTCACTCCCTTCACATCTTCATGCAGTGATACCTCCTTGCATAGTGAGCTGCAGGGTATGGCAATGCATCATATACTAAAATACATTCTTTAAGTATGTTATGAGTTGTTATTATAAAGATAATCATATTCTGCTGATGCTGCTTTGCCAATGCCACACTGAGAGGAACTCGTGGGAACAGGTAATTTACCTCTGGACGGGCAAAACCCGTACCGCTGGTCCGTGTCGTAGTCGGCTGTGGTGGCACACCAGAGCCAGCCGTCCGTGCGGCCCGCGGCCGTGCACTCCGCCCACCACTGCTCCTTGTACATGAAAGGGAACACACACGGGGCCCCAAAAGCATTTCCCAGCAGCGTGAAGGTCTCTGAGAAGGCAAAATGATAATGTGAATATGAAAAATAACATGTGAATGTAAACTAGAGAAAAAGTAAAGCCTGTGGCTGAATTGCGTCGCAAAGTGCTTTCCATGGTTCCTGTCCCATAACCATAAAAAAAATTGTTTCAACACTATTTCAGACTTAAACTGCTGACATATGTTTTAGAGCAGCGCTATTTTGATGTAAAGTAATATATCATAGATGAGGTCTACAATTACATTTCTAACTAAGATGGTTTTGCCATCTTAATAAGGCTCCAGAGCTCTACCCTAAGATACTTCTATTTCAAACAATGTTGAGATTTATATAAGATGTGCAAAAGCAGGAACTAATATTTATAAGTCTTGATTCCTGGGAAAAAGTAAACATATATTAGACCATCTTTCTCTGGTTTTATTCCAGTGACCATTTAAGTATCTCGTACAGTGAAGCAGTTTCTTATTTGCAAAGCTAATAGTTCAGTGTTCAAATGTCCTGTGAGGTGGCTTTCAGAGCATTCATTCTGGATGTGGGAAAGCCGTTCAGAACAATCAGACTTCAGCTAATCAAGAAAGGTAATTGTGCTGGTGACTATAACTATTCCATTAACATCCCCATCTGCTAAGTCACAAAAGCCACACTTCCTCCACTTAAATCAGTACTTTCAGACCTTTCTCAGCTTATCCATATTGTACTGCTTTCATGGGGATGTAATTTCATATCCCTGTGACTGTATAAGAAACTTACCAGAGTTTATGTGCTCTATTAATAATGTAGTGACACAGTATGGTGATCAATAGCGACTTTAGAGAATACTCACACATAGCATAAGTATGTATATACATATATACCAATATATATTTATAGAATATATGGAGAGTACATGTAATAGTTATAAACTTGAAATACTAATGTACT
This sequence comes from Oreocharis arfaki, assembly GCA_013398015.1. NCBI lineage: Eukaryota > Metazoa > Chordata > Aves > Passeriformes > Paramythiidae > Oreocharis > Oreocharis arfaki. The sequence goes on along the minus strand of VZRR01001564.1, from coordinate 919,364 downwards.
ATAATACATAGACTAAAAAAGTGTGTGTGTATAATACATGCTTGGACATAAATATAACATTAAATTCAAGGTTAAGTACCTCAGTGCATGGATTTTCTAAAACTCTTGTGGTCACTCAAGGAGTCAGAATTGTCAGAGCCAAAGATACTAAACACTCTAACACTCACAAAGGAATTAATGCAAAGGATGAAAGAATAAATTTTCTGTACCTTCATATCCCTGGGAACATAAAACATCCATGGCCCCATAGATATTCCACTTATTCTTTGCACTCAGCTCTTTCTTTAACAAAACATTATCGTGCTCTTCATTGCCAGGGCTGAAAAACAAATCTTCTCCTTGGATTGCAAGGAGGCTCTCATTTCTGCATTCCCACCACTGGAGCTCACTTTTTTGATTGCAAGGATACAGGGTGACCATGGCCTGATCCTTCTTCAGTGGCACCCCCAGGCATAGTTTCAGTTTCACACTCATAAGCTGATGATCTGTGATCCACCTGAACTTTTGTGATTCATTGTCTTGATTGCAAGTGGCAGTTCTAACTGACTGTGCAATAGATGCCTCAAGACAGAGCCTGTCGACTTTATTATATAGTAAAAATGTTTCAATGTCTGTAAAACAAAACAACACATAGAAATAGTTAATAATATGCATAGCGGATATGTGCTATGATTCTGCTTCCCATCCACATGAACAAGAAGTCATTGCATTCATATCAGTTAAAAACATTATGTTTTTCAACAGGGTCCAGAGCAACATCAATTCCACTGATTAAAAACAAAGTAGACAATGAAAAATGTATGTCGTGCTTATACATCACCATACTGTGGATCAGCAGTGGGCAGCAGCAGCAGCTGAGCTGAGCACAGCTTGTTGGATGGTTTTACATCAGCCGTGAGTTCCCTCATCCACACTGCTATTACCATTACCTTGTTCCAACCTATCCTCAGATGCATGGCCTCGTAGACCTCTGACCTCTACAAACTTTTCTCTCCCTGCAGGTTTTATAGGTCTCCAAGTGGGTACACAGCCATCTTCACTGAGCCATTTGCCTCCCCACTCCTGAATCCAGATTTGCTTTCCTTTTTATCATATAAATGTGAGTGAACTGGTCTGGGATTCTCAGGGGTCACTCTGGGCTCCTTGGCCTTGCTGACCTCCAAGTCCTGCCACCCCTACTGTAAGCCATTGAATATAAAACCAGGAATGGCTTTGGGAAGCCAATCACAGTCTGAGGAAGTAGCAAGGACCGGGGAGCAGTAGCATCTGACACTTGCCAGTGTGTAAAGGCTGGTGGAAGTTAGAAGGTACACTTGTTCCAGAAATTGGGTCCGTAGCTCTCCAGGCAGTTTGTCTGATCATGCCTAAAGTGTTGGCTTCAAGGTAAGGTAGAAGTAGAGGAGCTAATTTCAGTCCTGCAGTGAGTCTATCAGCAGCAGTTGTGAACTGCGCCTATGAATTTGCTCTGCTGCCTTGTCTTGTACTTTGTGACCCATCCAGTTGTATTTCCAGTTGCCAAATCTTGTGGGATTCACAACCAGTTTTGGTCCCTGATCCATGTCTTGATCATTGGATATCATATTTAATAAATATGTATTTAAGAGGTTAAAGACATTTCATTAAAAGGCCTGCAAAACATTGAAATCAATGTGATTGGTAATATATAATACACTGAAAAGAATTATTCTGGCCTGCAGAAAGACCATGGTGATTAAAAAAATACCGTATACTCTGAGACAATCTGTGACAGTTTTCCTCAGGAGTTAGAAAGGTGAAAGGATTTAACCTTAAATATTCAGGTCTGCAGAAGCCACCTCTTTAACATCTACAAGAGAAGTGCAGCTAGAGAAATAGCAGTAGCGTTGCTACTGCAATTCCATAAGAAGTTTCCTAAACTTAATCCAATTTTATTTAAAAAGAAATTTATTCTATCTACTTTATCAATGCCAGCGAATTCAATGAGTCTGTTCAAAACAGTGAATATAACCCCATCTACAGCCATCATATGAATATCTTAATGTCCTACAAATATTTCCACATTTCGCCACTCCTGGAGATTTTCCCTGCCTGATTTTGCTAACCATTACCCAGACACCAACAGCTCAAAAATCAGAATGCAGAAGAATTAAATACATTTTTTAAAAGGCATTTAAACATATCTCGTTATTTTCTTAGGTCTTATCTTCTGCATATTGAAATTATAGTGCCACTATATATGAATAAAGCCATTAAGAACTGAGTCTCTGCTCCCTTCTCTAACCATTTCTTTTTTTCTGTGAGATCATCCCCCTGCCTCTTGCCTGCCTGCCTTGCTTGCCGTTAAGAGGTTCCCCATCCCCAAACTAATAACACACATATTGGCAGTACCACAGAACCACAATCACACAGAAAAGCCAGAGGCTTGGAAGCACTTTCATGAGAACCTTCACAGGAAGCAAGCAGGAGGCACTTACCTGCCAGCTGCACAGCACTGTGAACAAGAGAGAGAAGAAGCAAGAACCCAGGGAACATAATTGCAAATGCAGTTTCCTTTTCTTCCCTTCAGCAAAACCTGGATGGTGAGAGTTGCTGGCAATAAAGTCCTGCCAAATACAGGGCAGCAGCCCGTCCTCCTCAGTTTTGCAGGCTGGATGGTTGGGTGAAAAGCTCTGAGTGCTAAATAAGGAAACATTCTGTCACATGCCACATTTCAAAAAAACAAGTCCACATGGCACAAATTTTACCCTCAAGAAAGAATGACTTCTCACTGAGGGCAAACCACGCTTCCTTGGGAAAGCAGGTGGTCACAAAAGTTTGGATCTCACTGCTTTCCCACTGTCTCTGCTGAGGAGACGTGTGGAGCTCATGAGATCAAATCAACAGTGAAATACTAAAGAGAGAAATTTTGCCTTAGCTTTTAAATCTTATATCTTACCTACACAGACTAAGGAAGTACTATCAGGAAAACACAGAAGTCTCGTATTTTCATGTGTGAGATGAGACAGAAGTGAATTTTAGAAGATTTAAGTGAAATTTGTTCTGCAGGACATTAGAAAAATTTCTGCCCTTCAACAGGAGCATCCTACATTTCTACACAAATGCAACTGGAAAACAAGAACCCAAAACTACTTGAAAAAATGGCTTATTGTAAAAACAATGCTTCTTTTTCTTGTGAAGTAGGTAAATCTTGTTTGAGACTCATACCAAAAATCAGTCACAATTTCAGGAAATGCCACATATTGCTTTTTACTCAGATCAAGATCCTACCCAGGGCCAGCACACAGCACTTTGCTTTCCAGACTTAAAGATGGAAACTTGGGAAAAACAGAATTCCTATCACTCCTTTCCTGACCACTGCAGACTGTCCCTATAACTGTGTAAAGGCCTGACTTTATCACAGCAGATTTTTACAATTGAAATATTTTGTTTTGTTTAGAAAAACTTCTAAATGAGAAAAACCAGTCTGTGATGTAAAAATATCATTTGAAGTGTAGCAATATACTTGATTGGCACCTGTAGCAAAAATACGATATCAAGAAAATTTGCCATCCTCTCCTGTTTTTTTCCAAGATTACTATATTTCCCAAACACAGAATTTGATCCTGTTTGTCTGCTCAGCAGAAAGACAATTTAAGAAACGGGGTTAATTCTCTGAGAAAATATACAATATTAAAATAAAAGGAAGAAATTAAATTGCGAAATAAGAAATTACAAGGCAACGTTAGATACAGATGTTAGGGCAAAGTTAACTAAATTTTCTTTTTCAGATGATGACAAAATGTACTAACAACAAGTATAAGGTCAACTGCTTCTTTTGGAAAATACATTTTTTCTAAAAACATGAATTGTTTAATCTGCTGCCAAAGATCTTGCCTAGAAAGAGCAAATTTTGTTTGGCATTAACCGATCTGCCTGAGACTGACAGAATTTCCTTACAGCATGTGACCTATTTATATAAAAATACGTTGTCGTTTATATTGCCAGGGATTTTAACAGCCTTGTTTTATTCTGGACCCTGTACAACATAAGGCCAAGAGGAATTCCATTTTCTTCTCAGTTGGACATTTTGCAATAACGAAGAAATAAACAGGAAAGGATCTATTTTCTTCAGCCTCCTCTGCACCTCAAACCACCCCAGAGTCAGCTACAGCCTGGCAGTAAAGCAAATGCTGGTTTCCATTCAGCCAGGTTTCAGACAGGTCTTTGGGCTAAAAATCTGAACAATTGCACTGCATCCTTGATACTCCAAACATGCCTGGTGTGCTTGCACCTCTTCTCCTACGGCCAGTACTGTGAATTACGGGGTGCTGTCTGGTGCTGTACAAAGGGGTACCTGCTCAAGGCTGCTGAAATCCTTGAGGCCAGACTCCAAGGAAGAGCAAAGTTAGAACAGCCAACCTCATGATGTCACTTACACTTGACACACAGCTCGGGGAGCAGCAGGCAGGAGGTGGCACTGACTTCTTGTGCCTCTGCACTTGTGAAATCTAGCAATGTCAGGCACCTGCCTCTAGCCACTGCTCATGGGTGTAATCCCAGGGCAAGCTGCATCCAGCCATGTGATTTACCAAAATATGGGTATTAACCTAATATCGATACCCAACTGAAACGGACAAGACTCTCTAACAGGGTTAGAAAGTGTATGTTTATTTCGGCGCCGGGCAGCTGCGCGGGATAGCTCCCTAACAACGCAGAGCCCCGAAAAAAACAATACAATGTCTATTTATCTACAACAATTCTAAATATTCATAACATAAAATGCATATGCATAACATCAGCACCTCCATTCCCCACTTCGTATCATAATTAGCTAAAAGCAATTAAGCATGCGTGGTTTGTCTTTTGAATTGAGTCGGTGCTCTAATACATGGGGGGAGGTCCTAAAGGATGAAGCAGGCCTCTTCTCCCTCACTTTGACCTTTCTGCCTCTCTAGTTCTTAGACAGAATGCATTTATCACTTGGTTCCTATTCTTATTACTTTGAATGGGTTTTCAAACAGAAAAATTAGCAATTGTTTATGTTTCTTTAGATCTGTTAATCAGTGTTTTCTGCTCCTCATTCCAAGCGCAGCTGAGCAAATATAAAATGACAAGCAATCAATTACTTACATCCTGAAAACTTATCTCAAGCTTAGTTCTGCTATTAACCCTAGCTGGTTTCAATTAACCTCAGCTGGATTCATTTGCTAAATGTACTTTTGCTAATTTCCGCCAGCTAACCTCTAACTAAAAAACCTTAATTTTCGAATTCTGTGTTTCACATGAAATGCAGGTTGGCCAGTCCTGATCTGAAAGGTCAGAAACTGGGCTAACAACAAAGTTGTACTCCCTGGCATGAATTTAGACGTGGTGATCACTCAGCTCCACCAAGAGCTAAACATTCAAACTAGTGACCAAAAGTAGTGGGGCAAGGCCCAGGTTTGATACACCACTTACGGCAAGCCTCCATTCTCCCTTTTCAACAA
>VZRR01001564.1:754146-912735 GCA_013398015.1 Oreocharis arfaki | reverse complement strand
ACTGAAACGGACAAGACTCTCTAACAGGGTTAGAAAGTGTATGTTTATTTCGGCGCCGGGCAGCTGCGCGGGATAGCTCCCTAACAACGCAGAGCCCCGAAAAAAACAATACAATGTCTATTTATCTACAACAATTCTAAATATTCATAACATAAAATGCATATGCATAACATCAGCACCTCCATTCCCCACTTCGTATCATAATTAGCTAAAAGCAATTAAGCATGCGTGGTTTGTCTTTTGAATTGAGTCGGTGCTCTAATACATGGGGGGAGGTCCTAAAGGATGAAGCAGGCCTCTTCTCCCTCACTTTGACCTTTCTGCCTCTCTAGTTCTTAGACAGAATGCATTTATCACTTGGTTCCTATTCTTATTACTTTGAATGGGTTTTCAAACAGAAAAATTAGCAATTGTTTATGTTTCTTTAGATCTGTTAATCAGTGTTTTCTGCTTCTCATTCCAAGCGCAGCTGAGCAAATATAAAATGACAAGCAATCAGTTACTTACATCCTGGAAACTTATCTCAAGCTTAGTTCTGCTATTAACCCTAGCTGGTTTCAATTAACCTCAGCTGCATTCATTTGCTAAATGTACTTTTGCTAATTTCCGCCAGCTAACCTCTAACTAAAAAATCTTAATTTTCGAATTCTGTGTTTCACATGAAATGCAGGTTGGCCAGTCCTGATCTGAAAGGTCAGAAACTGGGCTAACAACAAAGTTGTACTCCCTGGCATGAATTTAGACGTGGTGATCACTCAGCTCCACCAAGAGCTAAACATTCAAACTAGCGACCAAAAGTAGTGGGGCGAGGCCCAGGTTTGATACACCACTTATGGCAAGCCTCCATTCTCCCTTTTCAACAAGTTTAAAATGTCTCTTTTTATTGGATGTTGAACATTATGTCATATTATTAAGTTAAAGTTATGTATATTCATAAGTTTTATTATTATGTACGAAGTTCTGCAAAATCCTTGGCTATACGACGCTCTGTTGGTTTGTTAGATTGTCAATTTATTGTACCCTTCCTTCCTTATATCCCATTTGTTGTTGTACCCTTCACTCCTCCCCTATCCTTCCCTGCCATTGGTTCCTCAAGTTTTCTCCACCCCCATACTTCCCTGTATAAAATCCCTTGTTGCCCGTTGATTTTTGGCTTCTGTCCCTGCTCTCGTTTGGTGTGTGTCCCTGTTCTCCGAATACACCGCCCGGAAAGGCACCCAGCAGCCCTCCTTCTGCTGCTGTGCCTCGGCCAGCTCACTGCTCGCCCCCTGTAGCTGGGGCCAGCTGCTGCTCTCGGAGCTGCAGGGCATGCAGTGGCGACTTGGGTTTGCTCCCTGAGGCTGCCAGCCTCTGAGGGCTGCGACCGGCCACTGACGCTGCCCCATCCGGGCCACTCTGAGTGAGCGTCATTTGGACAGTTCTCTGTTACTTCGGATTCAATTTTTATGCCAACATCCTAAACACTAGTCTCTTATTGAGATTACTGATAGCATGACAGTTGACCTGTTAAGGATTCCCTGGAAACCCCAGAAAGTTCATTAAACTTCTACTATCTCAAATATTAAGGGGAAAGGGATAATCTCAACAGCACCTTATACCCACCTGTCTGATGGGTCTGAATAGCGAGTGGGAGGTAACATGCCATGTTGGCTTTGCAGGCAATAATTTGCCAGTTACTGATGCCAGGTGCTCACAGACTGCTGCAGTGACACAGAAAGACCCATACAGTGCTTTGGGATCCCTTCCAAGCCAAGATCTGCTCTGGTGAGAGAGCAGCTATGGGCAGGGTAAGCGTGCCCCATGCAGCAGCTGCAGTGGCTGAGAGCAGCCAAGGCACTCCTGCACCTGCACAGCAGCCCCAGACATGGGGGCCCATTGAAAAGTCATTGCTCTCATGAGTTATGGCATTAATTGGTCTTCCTTTGCTGAATTTCATTGAATATTTTGATGAGCCTGCTATTTTTCTGGTCAGGTTCTAGCAAGGGGGATAGGTACTCTTTGCCAGCCTTCATAATCCCTCTCATTCACCGCTATAAAGGCAACAGTTTAAACTTTAAACAAGATCAGACAAACGAAATCCACACAGATCAAAATAATAGCTAATTCAAGGAAATGAACCATGAGACTGGAAGTACTGTGGCTGTTGCATTAATTTACTTGACTTCTGTACATATCTAGCGATAGCAACCGCAAAGCATGTAGTAATTAAGCAGAAAGATTTTTATTTTTCACCACCTACTCTGATTTGATTGGTAATAGACTAAACAAATTTCCCCCTAGCAGAGTCTATTTTGCCTGTGACAGTAACTTGTGAATGATCTCTCCCTGTTCTTATCGCAGCCCGTGAGCCTTTTGTGGTACAAGTGTCAATAACGTTAACTTGAGAAAGAACGGCAAGGAAAGGATGTGTATTGGAATTAAATCGGCTTTGCCTTATGGGCTTATCTTCAGACTGAGGTTCTGAAAAATTGATGCAACAGTGCTAAATCATTAATGTAATCTCCTGGAAAGTATGCAAGTTGTGTAACATCTTAGAATGTTACACATGCTTAAGTCATATTTAACAATAAATATATATATATTTTTTATGTTAGAAAGGTTGTGAATCACGTAATTCAATTAAAAGATAAGGAAAAATAGCATTGAACTTTGACTCACATTAAGAGATATTCCTTTAATACCTTCTTTGCTAATAGTCTTGGTTTATAGCCGTTACTAGAATATTATACTCATTATACACTGTATGCTTGCAGAGCAAGAACAAGATGTAGATGTAACACTATTGCTCAAATGGGCTTTTTACTAAAATAAGAATCCTGACAATCTTTTTATCTTCCATCTTGCAGGTGCAATCAAGAAATATCAGTGATCTCATCTCAAGCAGGAATAAAGGAAACACATTCCAGACTGAAAAATTACCCTTATCTGATAGGGACATCTAATTTATACTTTTCCCTTTTAAACTCTGTGAGTTGATATACCTGAAAACATTGTTGAGTAACATATTCTGTTGAATGAAATGTACATCCGGCTCGAGAAGCCACTGGATCATTATCAGACTCCTTGAATTGCTTAGTATTAGCTCCGCCTCATTTCATTAATGATATTTAGGGCCAGCAGAACCTGAACACGCTCCAAATTAATACCCCGAATCAGTGTCACTTTATTATTCCATCCATAAAGACGTGTGTCATCTTCTGTGTTTGAGGTTCTTCTCCTCTTTCTTCTATACAAACTAAAAAGACTCTTTATTACCTGTGCCTTTCAGAAACTGATTTTCTTTTTGTAACAAAAGTACTTTTCAATAGAGGGGAAATACTTTTCAAGTGCAAATAATGTCAAACTGGCCATTTTTTCTACTTTAAAGGAGTCCCATAATCCCAGAAAGATGCGGAGGAATTACATGACCTCTGAGGACATGCTGGAAGAACTCAGAGCACAGGAGGGAAAAACACTGAAAGACATGATACAAAGTTGAACTAGTGCCAGAGACAGTGGGAGTGAGACCTGAAAAGCCCTGGTGTGAAGGACAAATCTCAAAGTCCATCATGCAACATCAGCCTTAGACTTAAAAGGGAAGGTGAGACCCAACCAAGATCTCCTCAGAGAGAAAAAGCAGCTGACTGCTTGAAAGTTTCTCTTATTTTCCACAATGAGGGAGTGGGAAGTTAAGATGAGAACAGCATGCTAAAACCAGAGAGTAAACTGCAGAGCCAAAGTCATCACCACCCTGATCAACATCGGAGTGAGCAGCAGGAGTGCTGCGAGTCTCAGCCCTGTTTTCCTGTGATGGGGCTGCAGGGGATACATTCAAGGGGTGGAAGAGTCCCCCATCTAGGAGATTGCACCCAAGGGTGCATGTCACAGCTTCAGATGTTGCATAGGCCTGGCTGATGACACAAGGATCTGAAACTCAGTGTTTTGGTTGAGGCACAGCAGACAAACATATGCTCCATGACTGCTGGTTTACAGATACACTCATCAACCTTTTGCACTATCCTTTATCTGCTTCTCATTAACTGACCCTCAGCAATCATTGGAAATAATCAACATGCGTTTCTGAACTATTGGATAATAGTTCAAAATTGGAAATAATGGATACTGTAAGAAACAAATAATTAGTCCAGCCATGCTTCCTGGATAACAGTGCATAGTTTTAAAAACAACTGGAAAAATGCCTGTTCTTTATATTATCTCTGTGATTAGCCTTTGTTTTCTTCCTTTGCTTTATCACTGTTTCCTTTCTTATTAAAAAAAAAGATGTGTACCACTTTCCAGAAAATTTTGCTTCAGAATATTTCCCATGGTCAAACACTTCAAGGAACATCTGGACAATGCTTTTAGTCATACGGTGTAGTGTTCAGGGAATTGTCCTTGATTATCCTTAAGGATCCTTTTCAACTGAAGGTGTTCTATGATTCTGTGATAATTGTTTTAAGATTTTAAGTCCTTTTGTCTTTGTAAAATTCCATACCAAATCAAAATGCCACGTTTGACTGGGATACCTTAGAGAAACATGCTGAAGCAGGAAAGTTGGCAGAAAAAATATATTTAAAACACTTTTTCCCTCACTACTTGTGGATTGGTGAGGTCCAGAACATGATTTTAAAATGAGTAACAAGGGTGTGTGAGAAATTCCTTTTTTGAAAAATGTCCTAATGCCCAATACAGACTCAAGGCCTGACCTATCTGTCAGTCTCTGAGGGAGGGAGACTGAAGTTTATTTGCATCCACTGGCAAAGAAGACACTGGAGTTCTTCCCTTCCTCACAAACCTTCCAATTACAGTTGTATCTAACCTATTTTCTGAAAGAGGAAGGAAATTTCATAATTTACAGTACAGAAGGAGATAGAGAGAGCAGACATTCACGTGGACTGTTACCAAAGGAATCTCTTAACTACAAAACTATAGAAGTATCTGTAGGGCTTGGTTTCTTTTTTTTTTTTTTTCTGGTAAGTTATACACACTGGTTCCAATAAAACAGCAAAAGGAGTTCTGTAAATAGCTGTAAGAGCTATTCTGAAGTAGTTTCCAGATTTCCTTGTTATAAAGGGCATCTAAATCTCTCACAGCTCTTCCAGCCATGGTCTGATCATTTTAATATCACCGCAGTGCATTTTCTTCTTTTTTAGTTCTTTTTGTGGTTTGAATTTATAACTCTATAGGAGCAGAAAGTGATTTGCCTAAGGCTCAGTCATCAGTTCAGTTTACTGACTTCTCAGGACTGCCTAAGGCTGAAACTATCACCTTACTTAGCCCAAACATGCCCTGGGCACGCTATGTTGGTTACACCATTTGTGCAGAACTGCCTGTTTTGGAGAGAAAGGCACCTATCGCTTCCCTAAATTAATCCATATTTAGGAAGACAGTCATATGAGCTTGGAAAGAGCTACAAGGGTGATGGTCATGGATGGGATTTATAGTTCAAATCTTATTTTCAGGACAAGTTTTGCTTGCCTAGTCAGTGCTGACAATGCAAGCCACACATGCTGCAGGGATCTGAGGCCGGGGCTCTGTGTCTGCGCCAGCCCAGCCACCAGGCATGGGCATCCAGCGGGACCCACCTCCCCCATGGCTCTTCTCTCTCTCTTCTCTCACCTACTCCTTGCTCTATGGACACAAAAAGAGGGGTGGGGAATGATCTTACCAGAGGTAAACCAGGCACCACATTTAGGAGCTTTGGAATGTTTGGATTCAGCTTCCTTTACCCATTGCTAGTACTCCACAGCACCTTGAGTGTTTTGAACAGGACAGTCAGTAAACTGCAGCCACTGCTAGCACAGTGTGACCACCTTAAAAAAATACTTCATCAGACCAGAGCACTACCCAAACCTGTCCTGATCTTGAACACATGCAGGAACAGAATAATTAAAGGTTAGTGTATCTGTTCCCAGTTCTGCCCTTGTGCAACCTATCAGGTGCTCCTCCCTTCCAGTCAACCCATATATCCTCTAATTTTTGCATCTGCATGAAGTTATGCTATTGTGAAGTCTATATGACATCTAGAAAAATGTTTCTAGTTCTTCAAATACAAGACCTTGTGTCACGATACTCTGCACTAAAAACTGCCGAGATGATCTGAACTGCCTCTAGAAAGCTGGTGAGCCTTGGTCAAAGCTTCAGTAAAGTGAGAGCCAGCTCCCAACTAAAGGACTAGCCAAGGCCACATTCTCTGCAGCCAATGTCATGCTTTTTTCAGTTACTGCTTTTCTCTAAATATTCATTTAAGTAGGCACACCATCCGTCAAAGCACACTTTTTTTGGATGCTGTTCATGTCACTGCATGTAGAGAGTGCTCAATTTAGCTGATTTTCCATATTATGAAGCCAGTGTGCATTTAAAATGAGTTTGGGCTCTTGCCCACATTTTCAATAATCTCACACTTTTACTTGGCAGCATCATAGTCTATCACACTTAAGTCTGTTCTGGAAAGCTTCAGTGCAGAATACATCTTTCTTCTCATTTCACATGAGGCAGTGTCTCTGCCCTCATGAGCTTAATGCTTCATACCAAAACATGGCATGAACTGTTTAAAGCCTGCTCTTCATTTCTGTAGCATTTTGTCAGACACTTCATTAGGAGGCATGTAAACAATGGAAGATAAGGAAATATTTGCAAAATCATTTCCTATTCCGTGAACATTGTTTAGTTTACTCAAATTGTGTCCAACTCTGCATGAAACAACAGGATGGATTGAAGATGAAAACCGAATGTGCCGCGATGCTGCCAGCTCAGTGCCGCGCACCCACCCGGGCTGGGGAAAGGCTGGCCGGATCGCTCAGAGTGGCGGGAGGGCTGGCGAAGTTCCAGCAGGGGTTTGCCCAACCCACCGATGGTGCAGGCGCGCTGAGGAAGGAGGGACGAGGCGGAGGGGCTTCTCGACATGGTGCAGGGTTTATTGTGGCACCGGGGTCGTGCCAGGAGAAACGAGACAATGCGTTTCACACTCACAGTTATACCCCTGTGAGTGGGCGGGGGAAGATACAGAACACCCAGTGGTGCAGGAACGCGGGGTTTGAATTTGGCGGGCTGGGGGTACAGAGCCAATGGGAAGGATCGTGGGAGGGGAGAAACACAGGGGGCAGGGGAGGAGATGGCTGTGCCCAGTTTGGTGGGGAGCGCACCGCAACATGAATGTGATGTTTGTGCTACAGGACAACCCCATAAATTACTTTTTTGTTGTTTTAAAGCAGATGAAGTAGGTTATTTTTAACTCTTAGAGACAAGCTGGAATACTTGGAGAAATTTGCAATTCTCAGTAAAAACTGGGGGAAGCTAGGCAAGGTTTGAATGTATCAAAACATCAAGGGATTATAACTCAGGCAGACTAACTTGAATTCCTAGAAAAGCAGTGGAAAAAGAAATACTATTTGCTAATCATGAGAGGATGACTAGATAATAAGGAATCATAGTCCCAGAAAAAGAAGAGTAATTAATAACTTATCTTGAGTTGGTAGGTGTGCTGACAAGGGTTTTATCAAAAGATTTGGCACTATTCTGTATGTTAACAGGTCAAACAATGGGAAAGTGTAATAATAAATCACTTAAACTTTGTCTCATGGTATAAATCCACCTGGTAACTGGGCACCATTTATTAATTTAAATTATGTAGTACTCAGTAAAAGGCAATATTGCAGGGCTGTCTACTCGGTAAATGAGAGTAGGCACGTGTCTTCCACCCATGACAGTGAAAACTTCCCCAAAGGGTGTTCTAGGTCCAGTTTGGCATGTCCAGCATTCCACGGACCATTCCCAGGAAGCAAGTTGAACACAAACATTGCCAGCCTGTTCTGGAGCAACCAAGAGCCTTTCTAGCCCAGCTGTCCTGAGGAGTCAGCAACACTGCAAGGCACTTCAACATTATTAGTACAGAAGCTTTGACAAAGCTGCCCAGGAGAGAGGTGAAATCATGGTTGCTGTTGCAAACTTTAAAAGAGGTGTTGGATCTTTCAGCAGCTGATCAGTTTTAGCTGACAGTGCCTTTGGGCAGGACCTTTTCAGTTCTCTATTACTAATATGTGTATGTGTGAGGAGCCAGTTGTTCTAGACCACCTGTTTTTAAAAGAACTCCTCATAGCTCCCCACAGTGGAACCAACAATATGATTATAGGTTTCTATTCACAGGATGTATAAAATTCTAAGACCTTTGAGCTTTACATTACATCATGCCTTCCATCGCTTGCTTTAGCATTTGAAGAAAGAAATTGCACTCGCCCTTCTCTTTCAGTGGCATTCAGAACCATAGAGAACATGCTTATTCAAGCATCTTTGAAATCCCTCCTAAACTGAAAATAAGGTGTTTTGATGCTTAAAAATACGAAGTGACACATTGTTTCACAATACAGTTAGTGTGACATGGGAGTGACATATTCCAGGAGGATAACACACTGTGTCTGTGTACTGAAGATGTATATAAGATTTGTTTTTATAAGACTCTTACGTGAAATGCAAGGTAAGAACTTGATAGTTAGAGCATGACCACAGATTTGCACAGTGCTGTGTGTTAGGAATTACAATAGTTATTTCTGCAATTGCCTTGCTGAACTTCCTATTTTAAGTATCTCTGAGGAAGGATGCTCCCTTGTGTGGCATCATCACTAACTTTTCCGCACGCACCAGGTGAAGCATCTTCTGTGCTTTTCTCTCCTCTGCTGCCTCTGTCTATTCACATAGACAGGAGTGATATGAAGGAAGAGACTGCATCCATATGTGGTCCTCCATGGCAATTTGCTTTTGCAGAGACTATTAAGTAGTGGGCACTCATTGAGGGATCCTGCACATCAGTCTCATGGTGAAGACATTGAGGAAAACAGACAATTGCAGGGGTTAAGGTGCTAACAATATGCAGAGTGTTGAGAGGCAGATAGATCTCTTGGAAGAGAATCTGACACAGGGAGACAATATCAGTGGCTGCAGGATCACAAACAGGTACCCTCAGCCATTCAGATATATGAAGATGAGGAAGACAGTTGCTTTTAGCTCCTATTTCCTTACTTACTTTTCACAATTGATTTATTTGGGTTTTTTGATTGCTGTGGTTTTATTTCACACTTACAAAATAATTAATTCCTAGAAGAACTGGGATCCCAATTTCTTGAAACCTCACATCTGGTTTGGACCTTGATTTGGAATGCAATTTTTGCAACCTTCTGGAAGTACTCATCTACTTGACCATGGGAATTGAATATATGGGAGCATTAACCCAGCTTTCCAAGTGGATAAATGCAGTAATCACAGCCACAGGAAGAAACCCAAGGTGAGTATCTGATATAAGACATTGTCCAAAGAAAGGGCCAGTGAACTATAATGGGTAAAGATACACAAATTTTGAAATTAATATTGTTTTATAAGCATCTCTCTCTGTTGTTAAACAAACGAAACAAAAACCTGTATTAAACACTTGGTAGAAACTGTATTTGACAATGGTGCCAAAAGGTAACCCTCTATCTGTGGTACCCTGGTGACAAGCCTAGCGCTCACCCATGCCCTGAATAATCTGGCTGTGGTGCCAGGCACAGCTTCACTGCCAAGCTGCTCTGAGCAAAATGCCATGCAGCAATTGGGGAATCCACACTTGCACATCTGTAGTCTTGTTAAGGACTCCACTCAGTGGTAAATAAAAGATGCTGCATCTCTAAAGTGCCACAGCATGTCAGGGAAGCTGCTTGTGGTCCACGTGCCACAGCCATCGACCCGAGCTGGCCTGAGATCACCTCACTCCTGTCTGCAACCAAAGCCTTGTGCCCAGGCTGACCTGCTTCGAAGGGCAAGAAAGGTGCTCATGTGCTGTCCTTGCACCTGCTCTGTCTCTGAAGGGGCTGGGAATGTCTGTGACTGGTCTCATGAGTGTCTCAGAGCTACAGCAAAGTCACTCACTTGCTAACGAAGAGCAGGCAGACAGCTTTCCCAGAACACAGTAAAAACCATGAGACTATTTCAAAGCATAGAGTAAGGAATTCTTTTCTTTCACTACCATCTCTTTCCCTGTTTCAGCAATCACAGGACTTTTCCTAAAGCATTACCAGTGATACAGGACCTTTAGTTCGTGTTGTCTACAGACTAATTGACAAAATAGGCTGACTCTTCCAAATTTCTTTCATTCTTACTCTTTATCAGTAACTGTACTTATTAGTCACACCAGCATGAGTGTGGCTTTTCATTTCAGGTGTTTTACATACAAAAACGCTTGTGGACTATTTTTACCACTGTTTAGAAGACGTCCAGTCCTGCAGTTTCTGGGCATGTACACTTCCTGGTGAAGTCCAGCTGGTGGGACAGAGTGGCAGCAGGAAGCACCCAAAGACTAAGATGCAGAATGAATTTCATAAAGAATATAGAGTAACTGGCTTGAGAAATTAAATGCAAAATTGAAGATTCTTAAGGAAGGAAAGACTGATTAGAGAAAATTTATTTTAATTAAAGTAATGTTAAAAAACACACACACACACAGAGCTACCATTGCTCTTCATGGAAAGGGGTGAATCTACATTTTAGTTCTCTGAACTTAATCATAATAGTCTTCCACTAGGCTATTTGTGTGTTGCTCTTCAGAGATGTTTCTTTTAGAATCATCAGTTGAAAAAACATGAGTCAAGCTGTGTTGGCGTGAGAACAAGAGTAGAATGTCTTTGAGGGCAAAAGCATTATGTCTCTTCAAGGAAACCATATCTCTGCCCTCTGCTGTACAGATCATTAGAAAATCTTTTCATATTTTGACACTGTGTTACACTGCCTAAGTTGTTCACTCCCTGGGCCATTTAATAGGATGAACTAGTCAGAAAAGAAATTAAAATTTTGAAACAGTAAAAAAACCAGTGAATATGACTCCTGACAGAAATTTTCTTGATACATGTGAAGTATGAGAACATCCAAAGCAATTCAACAGGAAGAAAAAAGGAATAAGCCTTTGATGAAAAGATACTTTATTTTTTTCAAGAAATATCACAAAAAAATTTTTTTCACTGCTGCATTTCTGGAAGTTTATTTATAGAGGAAAATTTTGCAACACTATACACTGAGTCTATTAGCTAGCCTGTTGATAATTTTCTATCTGGACTTTTTGTTTCCTCTTCCATGCAAATCAGAGCAAATCACCTCACATTTATCACACATTAAAATTTATTTGAGGATTTACTCTAGAGTTGCCAAAAAAAATTCAAACCCAGGGTTAATTGCATGCTAGTTTCCATGTAAAGACAAATTCAAAACCTCTACATCTGTCTCAGGAAATCCCAGAGCTGCAAATATTGGTGCCAAGAGAGGTAAATACAGAGCTACCCCTTGATGCTCGTCAACTCTTGTGCTCTTCATTAAACACTTGCTTTTGGACACCATCAGGGATAGGATTCTAGGTTAAATTAACCTTCAGTATGACCAGGTAGAGCTGATTTTAAGTTGTGATTAAAAACCCAAATTTACTGGCTTAATTCAAGTAGACATCCCTGTCAATCCTGTTGTGTAGCTTTGATAGGACTCTACAGGGATCTCTGTTGTCACGGCTGGAGAAAGCCTCTCACAGAGCACAAGTCATATGCACACTTTCCATCAGCCCTTTCTGCTGTTCTTTGTCACTTCAGGACACTAGAGATGCCATTTCAAGCACACTTCAATTAAGTTTAGAAATCTATTCAAGATATTGGAATTTTTCAAAGTGTGTTTAAAAAAGGTGATGGATAGGACTGCTGGGTTCTGACAATAAATTGATCTTGATACCTGACTTTAAATTGTATAAAAATATGCAGAATTGAGACTAATTTCAGTGTGTATGGTTTTCAAAACAACATCTATACTCCAACTTCCCTAATTATTTACTGACTTTATATGATCTTTGGAGGATTTTGACAGATACCAAGAACTGCTTTAAATTCAGGCAGGACCTTCAAATGTGAAATTTTTGGTCATGAGTGACCTCTTTCTTTGGCTTTGGGCACTGTAATTAACCCGTAAGATAAAATCTAAGGGGTTTGATTAGCCAAAGCCACCTGATCAGCTAAACTGATCTCACAAACCGAAGGCAGAAGCCATCATCCTCAAAGGGCAGGACACGAGACTGAACTTGCTGCTGGCACTTGCCATTTCCAGTAATGTTTTGAGTTGCCTGGGATACATTATCATCACTTCTCTACCATTATTTGCAGCAGATTATGGCCCTCTGTCCCAGGCAGAGGGGATTATGGTCTCTCTACCCCAGTCAGAGCTCCTCTGGCCCAGATCTTGGTCCTTTTTCAAATGCCTACCGAGACAGGACCAAGCAGCCTCTCTGATTTACTTGGATCCAAGAGCCTATTTTGTGGCCACCTACAGCTGGAAGGTAGAGCCTATGCCTTCGTCTTTTCTAATTTGTTATGTCGTGGGGTGCTACAGGGACATGATGGCTGTGACTCAGGAGTTCCTGAGAATGTCTTGTTCTTTCTGCTTTTCGTACAATTCCTGCCACTGCTCTGTGCAGGGCTGGCAGGGACCGTGATGTCAGTCCAATTTTGGACAGGGATTAGGATAGCAGAGAGAATAAACCACATTTCTTGAGCTGTAGCACCTGATTTGACACCGCAAAAATAACATTGATGGAGGATGCTGGTGGTATTAGTGCTTTGATCTCACAGTAGTGGAAAGCTTAAGCCTGCCGTGGGTGTAGCACTGACCGTACGGCCACCAGCCATGCAGGCAGGACAGTGGTGCTGCTTCCTAAGGCAGTGGCCTTGTCTCTTGCCTGCCTTTGCCACATTTTCTGCTTTAGCTCATCAAAAGTTCTTAATCCTGTACACCACTACTGACCACAAAATTATAGAATAGTTCACCCAGAAAGGGAGTTCTGGAGGTCATTTAGGTGAATGCCTTGCTCAAAGCAGGGCCTTAAAGATACTTACTCTTTTAAATGTTGCTCGGGACATTTTCTAGATGCGTTTTGAGTATTTTGGCAACCAAGAATGGTATTTCCATAGAAAAATGTATCTATGTTGAACACACTAAATGTGAGAGCAGGCAGAAACCATTTACAAAATTTACTCTGAATGACAATTTAGTTGTTTGAATTATCAAACACCGTATGCATAATTGAGGAAAAGAACAACTTATGAATATTTGGAGTTATAAGAAAATATTAAATTTCTGGAATTGAAATGATTATAGTAGAAAGTGAAATTTCAGTCAAATTATTAAAGTGCACAGGAAGCACAGGAAAGTTGTTACAGGAAGAAAATTCATAAACTGTGGTTTTCTCTTGTGATTCTTTAGGTGAATGCAAATTGCTTTCAAGCAAAATTAAAGGATTTCCTTCCTTTTTATCTTGCTTCCTCATTTGTTTAAAATCCCTTCCTGATTTATGTCACTATGCTAAGTTTCTATATAATTGAATTTCACATATTCAGTGAAGTAATTATAATGTAGCCATTTCTTTGTGGCATAATCAATTCCCTTTCATTTGTAATCCGACTAAGAATGGACAGTTTCACTGTTATGTGCCCTAAGCAAACCTGCACTGACAAATAGTCAAGGAGATAAATGGTCTCTTCTTTTCCAGACTTTTGTTATCTTTGAAACATGTAGAGATTGCATATTTCTAATTTCCCACTTCCTGTTAAAATTTTGTTGCAAACAGATTTAACTCTGAATAGACCCTAAATTTTTTGTGTACTTTTAAATGCATCATTAAGTCAACGTACACAGAAAACTGCCTTTGACAGAAGCTTACTTTCAAAAGCAGCCTGACAAACATGACCATATCACGTGGTAGCTCTGAAATGTAGAGTACTATTACTAGGAAAAAAGACTGCTGTTCCCACTGCCCAGAAACAAAAAAAAAAATTTTCTTGCAACATGGGGTGGAGGAGAAATCCTTGTGCTGCTGGGAGATGTGTAATCAAGCCTCGTTTTTGCTATTCCATTTGCCCTTTGACAGATTTTTTGCCCCCCGCTAATTACAGGCAAAATACCTTTTCTTTTGCCTGTTGTTCTTGCTTCCCAACACCCACTGAGAGTGGACGCCACGGTGGCCAGATCCAGCAGGTCGAATTATCAGTGCCTCTTCTTCAAACTGAACATGTTCCAGGACACCAGGGGGTGTTTGTTCTCCAATAAGTCGTTGAAAAACAAATGCCTCCATTTTCACAGTATCTTTGCAGAGAAAGTGCTTGCTGTAAGCTTTCTCTCAGTGGCTTCTTGGGTTGCAAAACAGCCCGCGCAGTTCCTCTGTAGCGCTCCAGCAGAAACCTCTTCCTTTGCATTGCCCCAGAGGCTTCCCCACAGGTCCACTTTCTGTTCCTCTTAGGAAAACCCCACGTTCCCTCCCATCCTCTGCACTCTAGCATGATGCTCTGAAGCATCACCCCCAACCCTGGGCACACTCACCGCTCTCAAGAAAGAAACCATCTCCTCATCTTTCTAGATGGCTCTGCCCTGTGCAGGACATCAGCAACCAGGCAAGGTGGAGGGGCAGTCTGCCTTCTTCCCTGATCCCAAGCTGTGGCCTTTCCGAAGAACACAAGAATACCCAGGCAAATAGGAACAAACATGCAAGTATCTTACACACTCCAGCCCTTCCCCATCCACACACACACTCTTTCCTAGTCTGAACGGTGCTCCTGAGGCAACGGTTCACTCCAGGTACTTCAGCTGTTTTTCTTGATTCTCATATGCAAAGCATATTCAACTCCCTGTTCCTTCCCCACAACCAGGAGTCCTATCCTCCTGCACTTCTCCCCACAGCATTTGCATTTCCCAGACCTCTGCTTTGCCATGCTCAGCCTTGCCTGTCTCTCCTAGGGATGGTCAGCACTTCTTGCTCAATTCAAACTCCTTCATTTCTACTTTGACCTTTCCCTTCAATCTCCTTCATTCGGACACTCTGCATTGTATATCTGTTTGCCATCCTCTTACCAGCCTCAGTCTCTCACTGCACAAACCCTTATTCCTCCAATTACCAAATATTATTCTCTCCTATGGCTAGAACCTCTGTGTCATCATTTGCCTCTTCTGGTGGACCATGAAACAACTGCAAGTCCTCCATGTATATTCCTGATTATCAACTATAAAGCAAAATTATGTCAGTCAGTTCTAAAACTGGGTGAGATGGATTTTATCTGGATGTCTAGATCAAGAGTCTGGGTAAAAAGCCAGTATAATGGTTGCACTGTATGCATGCTCCAGAAATGAGAGCAAGTATTTCCTCAGAGGAACCAGAACCACTAACCACATCCTTAAAACACTAACCAAATTCTTCAAAAGATTATATAGCAGGTAGTGACTAGTTGTGCATAGCAAAATCTTGTGCCCAGAAGGCTGGATATGTCACATAAGGACACAGCTGAGAAGAGACAAAATGAACATTAACTCTTCCGCTCTCCGGATACAGCGACATCAGGACGACTTTATGCTTGTGGAGCAGTTTACACCTTTCCTATTGACCCCGGAAAATCTGGCTCTTGCCCATTGGAATCTGGCCTGAAGGCACTAGTTCATTTCACAACTATCTATCTATTCTCTTTGTATTTATAGAACTTCCTTACATTTTGCTCCAAATTACTCTTCACTTCCTTTTTCAGTCCCCTAGTTTCAGAAACTTAAATGACAAAGTAAAGACTTGTATTTTAACAGCTTCTTTTTTGAATTCTGTTTAGCCAGGGGCCTGAATCTAATAGGTACTGATTCTGATATTAGCAAATTTTCACTGTAAATTGGTATTTTTGGAAGAGGAGTGTGTTCCATTCTTTGTACGTCTGTCTGCCATGTCTCTGTAACTGTCTGACCTTACAGAAAGTTACAATGGTGAATTTTTCCACAGCTTTTCCTCCTTTAAAGGCAGTTACTACTTCTCACATTATAATAAGTTCAAGTAAAGAATCAATTACTTTTTCATGCATGTTATAGGCTGCGGATATAATGAAAATAGTGAGAAAAGGCAGGACATTCCCTCTAAAATACCACCCTAATGTAGAGAAAGCTAGGGCAAGCAACTGGGAAAGTAGGTGTCAACATTTTGTCTTTGTGGAGAGGCATTTTATAAATGCTCTTTTTTTTGCATGTAAGACAAAATCCAGAATCTATGTGGAAGCAGGACAGGTTGACAAATTGTGGTTCCCACACTTCTATTTACAGCGGTGTAACACTGAAGGTTCCTAGGCCTGGTAGGCTTTTACCACTAAATTGTAAGTGTCCAAGCATCTTGATTAATATCTTTCCTACCTCCACACAGGTAGTCTTTAAACTAGGTACTGGATCTGTCTTGTCTGATGAGTATTCTTGGGGTTGGTCTATTAGCAAGGATTCGGTATGAAATACAGTGGCAACAGCAGCTTTCCTTCAGAAATCTAGCTGCAGGAGACTAATTTGGAATAAAAAACCTACAGGTGAACATTAAGTTTGAGAATAAAATCCATCGTACTAGGATGTATGGAAAACCAAACCTTTTTGTAAATTCCCATTTCACTGATAGGGAAGAAATGCAGATCGTAAACTGCATTTCTTAAAATAAGTTGTTCTGTTTGCTGGGGGTTTTTTGTAACAATGAATAGAATGAACCTCTTATAATAAGGAGCAAATAAATATTTACATGGCACATTCCCTTCTACACTCACAGAGTCCACTCACAGGCAGTCACCAGTTGTTGGTCGGAGCAATATTCTGAAACTAGTTGTTGGTTGGAGCAATATCCTGAAACTAGTCCCAGCTGTGCACTCAGTTTCAAAGAGCCATACTGGAACTCCAGGGAATTCTCAGGAGATGTCTGGAAAGTTCCTCAGAAGGTCTTATCCTGCATTACTGGACACCAGCCACAGCTGTCTCCGATATGGTCCAAGATACACAGTCCTGTCTCTGCTCATGCTCATGGGCACTAGAAACCCTGTACAGTCCCAGTGAACTCTGGATTCAGTTCTTACAAATGCAACAGGACTGCTAAAGCTTATCAGTTCTTGGAAACTTTCACTAATTAACTTCTCATTAGGCAAATTTCCTGGGTTTGGCCTATAGTTTTCTGGTAGCCACTTCTTTATCCAAAACTATGCATCCTGTGGAACCAATTCAGAGAAGTCAGACAGAAGGATCCTTTATGGAAGGTGTTACAAGAATGGATTAAATCTTTTTAGTCTGCTCAGTGTTGCTAGGATCTCAGCTGAAATACCTTATCTGCTGTGCAGTGTACTGTCAGAAGGACCTGCATACTGCAGCACAGGGTCTGGAAGGGAATGGCAGAAGGCATTATAGATCTAGAAGATGTAGCCAGTGAAATGCAAAATGAAGAGCTAGTGTTGCTATCGGAAAATATTGAGAGGAGATATGAAGGAGCTATCAATCTATAAAATCTGTCTCAGAAACTACTAGAGCAGAACAGCACATGAGTAGTCTTAAATTACAACATTTTCATTAGACAGTTATTAGGCTAAACGTTCAAATGCTATGGATAAAGAAGCAATGAGGCACAGTTTCACAGGTTGGTAAAGACCATTTAAGAACACTCTAGACTAGGAATAGTGGATGTTCACTTGTGTAGAAAAATTTAAGAGACCCATCCCTCCTTCCTCTTCTTACTGTTATGGTAAATTGTTCTGTTTAAGAAGGGACACACACTATTACTTAGAATCAGCCTTTTAATTCCCATTTAGTGAACCAATGCAGAATAAAAACTTATTTACATGTATTTCATACACACACAAAATATTTTAACTTAAACACAATTAAAATCTGTCAAAAGATTAAAATATCAAAAAGTATCAAATTAAATAAGGACATCCACTGCACTAGGAGTTTTGAGCCAGTTGGTTGTTTGCATTTGGCATAAAATACACTTGGAAAGTGAAAACAAAAAACATCTGTATGTGAGCCTATTTTAGGGTTTATGAAGCCTGAGAATAGACCAGTAGACCAGTATGAGATGCAGTACCATCAGCTCCAAAATGATGGCAGTCTAGAATGAGACTCTAAGGTTTAAAAGAGACTTCGACAGGGAGAACTTGGTTAGAAATTGGAAAAGACTTCCTAGAGGTAAGTTTCATAAGGGTTTGAAAAAATGGCCTAAAAATTTATGAAACCTACACTGGCATTGGAGATATCAAGAATACATTTTGTGTAAATATTCAGGTGTGAATTAATTTTAGTTCCTCTTTCCTTCCCACCGTTTTGCAGCATCATTTGAGATCCCTGTTTGACTGTTTAAATGATAAACCACTATTATTCACAATACATTCCCACTTCCCATCATAATTGATCTTTCAATGCATATGTTACAGAACTATAGCAGAAAAAATAAAATTTACACTTTGTTTTCCATCCATCAAAAACAGAGGAGAAAATTATGGTAATTCTGGTATTATGGGCAGCACAAAAGTTTTGTGTGGTACCACAGTAGCAAAAAGAAGATGTGGACCCACAGCACCGGAGCAGGTTGCCTGACTGAGGCTGGAACCGGTTCCTGCTTTAACAGCAGCTCTGCACCAGGTGAGCTTGGACATCCTGTCCAACCTGTGGATTCTGCCAGTGTGTGCTGGAGATCAACAGGACATTTTCAGGATAACTACAGGTACTTTTGGATATACTTTTTGGAACATGCTAAGGACCATATTCTCACAACTGAATATGGTGAACGCAGTTCTTGTGCCTAAAGATGATGCTGGATGCCCAGAGACTGGAGATGCCTGGGTGTTGACTTACACAACATAGCTCCAGTTCCATGTGAAAGCTGAACAATCCTCCCAGGTACTACTGTTTGTGAGCAGATCTCTGAATCTGCCTTGCAAGTTTGCTTGTTCCCGCTAGTACAGAAAGCAAGAAGCACCCTATGCAGAATTAAGTTGAAATTCCATAGGAGAAAGTTGCTTTCCTTAAGAATTCTCGTATGCCAACACTTTAATTATTTTCAAAATCAGACCCAAGATTACCCAGCCTATTAAATTGTTGCATGCTCGTTTTCTTCAATATTGGTCACAAGACAATTTGATTCACAAGTTCCAATGTCACCACGGTAAATGGCGTTGTCAAACCCAGCTGTAAACATTTGTCGATCACGTCTTCTTTTATAGAAACAATACAATGTGAGGCCAGTGCCAGCTAGCAGAAGGAAGATCAGTATAAAAATCATCCCACCTAAACCACTTGAAGATGAAGCAGCAGCTTTGTTTTGTGATGCTGTGGAAGACAAAACAGAACAATTGCTACAAATGACCAGAGACTGCTGTTGCATACAACAAATATCTCCCTAAGCAAGCAACCGAGTGAAAACAAAAGTACTGAACAATCATAATAGCAGTTAAAATTGATGCGTGTTCCAGGTAGGTAATGCAAAATTTGGCTTAATTTGTTCTGAGGAGCATTAGATTGTACTACATGTACAACTTGTAAGGAAAAGAAAAGGCATCCAGTTTGAGGAAAGTGTTCTCGTTTTAAGCAGCTTTGAAATAAAATTATCTGTGACAGTCAAATGTGTATTTAAATGAAACTTTTCTGGAGGAAATTTCCCTTGTAAATAATGAATGCCTATAAACCTATTGAAATTTCTGTTTAATGGGCTTAAAAGAAACTGACTTACCGTTATTGACAAGTGAATCATGGGTTGGCTCAACTTCAGCAACTTTAAAATTAAAAAATATGTACATTATATAGTTTGAAAGCAACTGTTCAATTAAATAAATACTGCATACACAATTTTTACTTTGTGTTTATAAAAAATTTTAAATAATCATAGAATCATAGAATGGTTTGAGTTGGAAAGAACTTTTAAGAGCATCCAGTTCCAGCCCCCCTGCCTTGGACAGGGACACCTTCCAGAGACCAGGTTGCTCACAAGCCCCTATCCAACCTGGCCTTGAACATTTCCAGGGCTGGGGCATCCACAACTACTCTGGACAACCTGTTCCAGGCCTCCATCAAGTAAAGGATTTCTTCCTAATTTATGACCTAGGCGTACTAATTTTCATTTTGAAGCCCCTTATCTTGTCACTACATGCCCTTGGAAGAAGTACCTCTCCAGCTCTCTTGTGGGCCCCCATTAGGTACTGGAAAGTGCTACAAGGTCTCCCTGGAGTCTTCTCTACTCCAGAATAAACAATCCTATCTCTCCCAGCCTGTGCTCACAGGGGAAGTGCTCCAGCCCTCAGGCCATCTTCATAGTCCTTCTCTAAACCCAGTTGAGTAGGCTATTTTAAAAGTAGGTTTAAATAGGTTTAAAAATAACCCAGTTGGGTATTTTATAAGCTGGAGGCCCCAGAGCTGAAAAACGTATGTGGACATGAAAAAACATATGAAAATATGTTTTGACAATTGAGGCTGAATCCGTCAAATATACTTGATAAAAACACTTGTAAATTAAGAGAACCCCAAGACTAACTGCCTTCTCACTATTCATTGCTTTGATCACCTTTTTTGTAAAGTAGATGGTGCTCAAAGTTTTTGCTCTTCCACAGTGTAAAGCTTAACACTTCACACTAAAGAACTCCATTTTTTTACACTTGTGAAAATGAAAAGCACAGTTGTACTTAAGAGCACTTCAGCTGTGTTTTTAGGCAGATTCCTTTTCCTCCCTCCATTGCCTGGGGAGTGTGATTCAGTTAATTGTTTGCAGGACCGACTGGCTGGGCCCTACAAAGTTCAGGGTACAGATGACTCCATTGCCAACACGACAACATGTGAAGATTCAGAGGCAGGATTAGTTCTCCAATTACATTTGCATAGTCAATCTGTTTGCTAGTGGCAAATGTCACCTATTTCAAAGTGTCTCCTAGCTGCTGTGTGCAAACACAGCTGGGTCTGTGCACATACGGTGACCCACGACGGCTGCATGTGTGCAGATTTACATCCTTCGTGTTTTATGCAGCACTGCTGTGCGCACAAGCAGGACTCGCCTCAGCCCTGTGACAGACAGATTCCTCATGGGTTGTCATCCAAAAAAACTCCAGGGCCACAGGTAACCATTACAAATTAAGCATACCATGCTGTTTGTTTGTCCTGGCATGTCTCACCATTCCTCTATCAGCAGAGAAATGAATTGGGCGCCACTGCCCAAGCTTTCTGCTTGCTCATCCAGCAGATCCCAGCACACTTCACTGTGTGGTACCACTGTGGTGTTGATGTCCCCATCAGCAGCACCTACCTTCTCTCTGCAGGAGCTCAGTGACTTTGTACTGCTTCCCCTCAGCTTACCTATCGGGAGAGTACTTGCCTTTCTGCTCAGCACTCTCTAGTTTAATCATCTGTTCATCATCTACTGCTCCTTGCACTCTAACCGTAATGTCTATGGCTGTTCTCTGCACTCTCAGCAGATGATATGTTCTTCCCTATCCCAGAGTCCTGTAAATGCCCAGAAATCAATGCTCTGAAAGTGAGGGAACAGTGACTCAGGTTATTCTCCAACGTTATTTCTCACCATCATTAGCAGAAATTACTCTTGGCTTTGATTCAGATGCACATGTATCAGCATCAATGCATAAAGTGTACCCAGTGCCTAAACAGTTTGGCCTGATGTATATTAACCACTACTCTTAAAATAACCCGATGCACAGAAATTCAGAACTTACTTTTGGGAATTTTGCAAATAAAATTCTGGTCAACAGAGCAGTAATAGGTCCTCCAGGTTCCGCTTAAGACATCCATGTCAACACAATGTTCATCAAAAAGCACTGTAGGCTCTCCTTTCTCCCAGTTGACATATTCTACCGCACTTCTGTCCATCCATATCCATTCTCCTAAAATCAAATGTATTACCTGGTGAGTGAAAGAAGAGTAACTTCTACTCTACCAGTAACAATGACATATCAGATCAGATCTTAGGATTTTTTAGTTGATTAAACTGGTAGCACAGAACACCTATTTCTCACTCTAGAGCACTAATTTCTCACTCTTTTAACAGCCAGAGCTATTCAGCTGGGAGTGTACGAAATGCAAATGCTGATAAAGTTAACTTCATTAGCGTTCACGGCCGTCAGTGATGTAAGGAACATTTATCCAGCTATTCAAGGACCTTTAGCTGAAGCCTGTGCCCAGGACTGTGCCTGAGAGCCTCAAGAAAAGCAAAGCACCTGTACAAGCCAGTATCAGCAGTGCAAGCACACAGAATGCTCAGGAGATTTTCTTTATGTGTGTATTCAAGATCAGCGACTAACTACTTTATTAGAGCTGGATTAATCAATTATCTTTGCAAATTGAATCAGCTCTCTCTAATCATCTCATCTCCTGCTGGATCTCAAGCATCTCCCATCAGGTAGGAATAATAGCCATCTTCTCTGCCTCAGGGTGTGCTTTCATGGCAGCGTATCCTGGTACATCCAGCTGCCTCAGTGCCACCTCCTCTGTCCCTCCACTGCAGCTGCACTTCCCTCCTGCCCCTGCTTGCACAGCGTGGAGCACTGTGACACTGCAGGGGACGGGTGAGGAACAAGTCACTGCTTTTGTTGTGCTCATTTTCAGCTGGAGCAAATGAACTGATGGTGGTGGTAAGAGACACAGACTTGAGCAGATGTTGGAGCCCAGTCTAGACTCACTCTGGAGGTTTACCTTCAGAGTCTGCCAAGAAAACATGGCTTCAGGATTACAGTGATATAGAATAAAGTATCAGATTTGCAATTAGAGCAGTTAAAAAAAAAAAAACCCATATTAAATATATTTGAATTCAAATGAAAGGTTCCACCAAAAATTTATGGAAAAACACACTGAAATTTAAAATAATAATTTTTTCTTGGCAGCTCATGCTCAAGATGCTCTGCCCTGTGTTGTCTAGAAATAAATTTAAATTTAATTTAACTCAGCATTTAATGACAAGACAAAATTTTAAAATTTTAAAATTTAAAATACTACAGTGGTTAAATGTCAAGTAATTTGAGTTAAAAAGGGCCATAAGAAACATTTCTATTCAACTACTGCAGTGTTAAGCTAAAGCCTTTTACAGACAAATATACTTTAATTGTAGCAAAGATACAGAAAGCGTAGACCTCGTGATTTGTTTTACGTCTTTTAGCAGAAAAGCTATTAAATACTTACTAATTTTTTCCTCTGATTATTTTTAAAATATTTAGCATATTGATATTATTATTTAGTATGTTAGTAGTACTTAATATTCACTCTGTTTATTTAGTATCTATTTTCATGTCAGTATGCATTGGGAAATAATTACCATCGATATTTTTGAACAATCCTATCCAAAACTTTCTGAAGTCACTTGCAAGTGGAGACAAATAAAGTAAGAGAAAATTCATTTCAGCTGAATCTTCTATGGAAACCAGAGAAGCACCTAAAAATATTAATTAAATAATAAATACAATTCCGGTGAGATTTTTCATTATAAATTAATTATCTCAGTAAAAAATCATTACATGCCTCATGATCAGGATTGCCATATAGTAAAAATGCTTGATAATAAATTTAAATTAGGTGTAGCTTATAATTGATACATACATACACACATTGCATATTATCATTTGGTTCTGGATTAAAAAGCCAAACACTCAAACAACCTGTAGAATATCCTATATAAAAAAAGGGCACTTACCCATTTGAATACACGCCATGGAAGCATCAGGCCAGCTTTCTTCAGAAGTGGTGTGAACATAGTAACAATGCCCACGGAAGGGAATCCAAGATCTACCACGCTTCGGTTCAGGGCACTTCCCAGGAAGCTGTGGCGGTTCGCTGGGGATTAACTCTATTAAGAAGACACACAGATTTCAGTGGACTCTTAAAAGCCAAGGGAAATATGTACTCCTGCACCACACATCTGCTCTACAAGCATGACATTTATTCCAGGAAAAGGAATATCCCATAGACTTAAGTAATGATAAAGTATTGAACTAAGCATGACAAACTAGTGATAAACTATTCTGGTTGGAGCTGGTTCTCCAGTCTGTTAAGGGAGGCTTACACCAGTCTAACTGCAATTGTCTTGAAGATGGCAATTTTTACCTAAAACTTGTGAAACAGAATGAGGAATG
The DNA here is from genome assembly GCA_013398015.1 of Oreocharis arfaki. Lineage (NCBI taxonomy): Eukaryota > Metazoa > Chordata > Aves > Passeriformes > Paramythiidae > Oreocharis > Oreocharis arfaki. The sequence continues at coordinate 888,829 of VZRR01001564.1, read as the reverse complement.
AGTCAGCATACATAAGGGATCTCGATACCACAAGTCTGTGGCTTGTGTCTAGCCAGTTTCTTCAGTCAGAGAAGTTGTCTGTACCTGCTCTTGTACATCATACATCCTAATCAATGTAAAAGGAGAATTTACAGCCCATTGCATCACCTGATTAAAGCCAAAACAGACCTTCAATGAGTATAAAATTTGCTGTGAATTATGGTGAAGAGATTATAAATTTCTTATTTAATTTGAAACATGTTTGAAAATTGCATGCAATATTTGAGCGCTAAAGTAATTGAACAGAAGCAAAAAACAAATTAATTGATTTGGCTGCTACACTGACAAGTTTCAAAAGATTCATTGAAGTTTCAAAAGACACTTTTAAGTGTAAAAATATATCATATAAATATGTTTATAGTTAAGCTAAAGTTGATTGACTCTGTAGTTCTTGACAAACAAGGATGCAAAAAAACCACTATGGCATGTGGCATGAAATATTGCAGCTCTCTTTATGATGTGCGTGTGTTGACCGGCTTGTGAAACGAAATGTCTGGAAATCACACAAGACAGACTGGATCTGACTCCTTCAAAAAAAGTAAGAGTTTATCACAAGGCATACACTGTCACAACCTTTGCATATGTGGAAAAATTAAATTCAAATAAAGCCATTAACTTAAATTCCAGCCTCCCAAATCTCATTTGTCCTATCCAGAACTTACCATTGGATTGCTTACAGAGAGATAAAAATGTTTCATTGCAAGATGCTGTCTTCCAAAAACCATCCAAATCTAAATAGACACAGGCTTTGTTTTTATTTGGTTCTCCACTGCCCCAGTTAAGATACCTGCTCCTCCTTCTGTCTGACCACATGTATTGGCCACCACTCTAAAAGCAAATGACAATTATGATTATGTCACATACAAGAATCAGATTAGAAGAACATTAAGATTGCACTTGCATGTATACAAAAATTAGGAAAAATTGAGAATCATGGTTTCTTGCACAAGATTATGTCATGAATATATAAGAAACTGGTCCATACTCCCACTCTTCACAGGAGGTAGGACAGTGGTCCTACAGATATTTGTTTAGCACACAGCCTACATTATTTAATTCAAACCATTTGTCTCATGCCCTAAATGGGCAAAGGGCCTTGAGGTGACAAATGTGAATATACAGATGAAGATTTCATCAAATGAATCCACATATACACACAGATCAAATAAAGATTGCAGAGAAACTGTTGTCTGCATTCCTCTAAAATAGGCTTCTCCAGGTGTTTAGGAAGCAAAGAGAAAAATCTGAGGTTTCACCGGAGAGAGAAAAACTGATGAGGCTTTCCTTGGGGCTGGGCCACAGACCCCTGCCCCCCATGTTAACTGTGCTTGTGGTAAGTTTGTGGGTCTTGCATGGACCAGCTACCAGAGATGAGCCAAGCATGTATTTTGTCAGCAGTTTCACCAGTGGTTGCAGAGGATGAGTCACGTCCGTGGCTTCTGTCACCCCATCCTGTGCAGCCTAGATCCTTCCGCCTGTGATCTTTGGGGGCAGGCTCCCATCCTGTTCTTTGTGCCATTTCCTTTCCTGTATGCTTTGAGACCCTTGGCCATGTTTCATTCCAGATTCCTAATCCCAGCTTCCCGGTGCTCTCACTGAGGTGCAGCTCCAGTTCCTCTCACCTCAGCACTTGTGCCCTCTCTCAGACCTGTGTCCCACCAAGCTCTTACTCTACCTTTCTCCCCTTGATTTCCCCCCAGCTTCAATTCCAAAAATATCCAGCAACATTATCTTTATCCATGTTCTTTTTTACATGTCTCTGTTAGCTGCTTCCCATTTCAGACCTTTGCACTCCTAGCTGAGTTTGCTGGCAGTTTTACACAAGGCACTGGCTTCAGCTCCAAAAGACAGCCTAAGGAGTCCCCATTGCCAGAGCCCTGCTCTTTCCACTACTGCCCAGCATGAGCTCTTGTACTGCTGGGCTGTGAATTGAAACAAAAACTTAAACTCACAAAGAACTATTCTTATTGTATTCTTTTTCTGTGGTGTGCTCCACAGTCTGTCTTCAGAAACAGCACTGTTTCACCACAGGACCATGTGGTAGACCATGGAGCAGGAAGTGAGAACTTCATCGCCGCTTTTACCACTGAAGCCACTCAGTGCTGCAGCTACATCCTTGGTGGCCCTTGAATTGTGGGCTGTGGCAGTTCTTGTTTACACTATGGACAAACATTTAAATGTGTAAATCCCCTCAAGCGGAGGGAAGTCAGGATCCTCTGCAAGATTTTGATTCCTACCACACATTTGTGGATCTGACCAATAGCTCATCTCAGGTATTGGTATGACTGTCACAAGGGTTTGGTGGACTCACCATGTTGCTGTTAAGGCCAATCCACACAGGCTCCCCATGCTTTAATATTTGTAACCACAGGAAAGATTCAGCATAAGGATCCAGGACACTGGCCAGTTCTGCAGACTGGTCCCTGCAGTTCTTCTCTGCTTTTTCCCAGCTCATTTTGTAGTTGATGACTTCATAGCGGTCATGACCATAATTGTTAAAGCCAAACACCGGATCTGTGGGTTGGGAGTTCAGCAATTTGGGGTCTGTAACAAGCAAAAGAACAACCAAAAAGTCTAACTTTGTATTGGCTCAGACTCATAACACTGAGAGAGCATCTAGTATACTGGAGTTGTCATGTAATTAGGAGAAACTGGAATAACAGATTAAGACATGTCCAAACAATCCCTGCAGTGATGAAAGTCACATTTTCATGTACCATGACAGAATTTTCTAATACTTGTCAGAATGACCTTTTAGCATAAATATCTGTACCGTCCCCAGAGATACACCTTGTAAGCACCAGACCTACCCAAACCATATTGTACCAATGTAGGGCATTAAAGGGAACAATTCCTCCTCTTTTTCCATTACATACTGGCATTTGTTGTATTTCTGACAAGGAACAGGGTATGATAAACACACCATGAGCAAGCAGAAGGATGTAACTGCTGCTGCTGAAATTGTCTGAGAAAGAATGTAAAGGAAATCAAGCAAGACAGTTCCAAAAAATAAAGAAGTTCCAGTGGTTTTAGTATAACATTAAAAATTTCAGTTTTGAAGATGTAAAGACAGTGCACTCAGCTACCTTTGATTGCCAAAAGTAGTAAAATACATGATGATACATGGATCTGTTTTTCTGTTATTTACTGGTTTAGTCTTTGAAATAGAAAAAGTTAAGAGATTTTCTCTAAAAAAATAAAATGTGTGATCATCTTGTTAAAATGGTCCATAATGCACATGATACTGTCATTAATTTCAGTTAGGTTAGGGCAGAATTACAGGAAAGTCACCAGTTTGAAATTACCGCAATAAATCAGGTCTACTAGAAAGTGGTGGAAGAAAACTCACCAGAACTTTTTTGGCAGATGTAACTTTTGCTTGCTTTGCATCCTTCATCTTTCCATTTCCCTGCCTGTTCAATAGGGTTCTTCATCATAAAGACACAATCATCCTACAAGACAAATGACATTAACAAGATAAAATATGTGGATAGGTAGGAAACATTCCTACTTCTCCTGGATACACAGACTCATGGATCGCATACAGGCACATACAGAGGAATATGAAGGTCATGAAATTCATACAAGCAGTGGTCAGGCACTTAATATGACAATAAGCCTCTGCAACTCAGCCTTAGGAAAGTTTGCAGTTGGCTGATAGCGAGAGTTGCAAAGCACAGCACAGAGGCAGGAGGATGAGTCTGGGTCTATCTGGATGTACATGACTGTGCATGGCCCTGTGTGTGTGTACGTGTGTGCGGGTCCACACACGTGTGCTAGGTCTGGCCCACAGCTCTGTTGCTGTTTCCCTGGAGGTTCTGGGGAATTTCTCCTCAGCACTGAAGCTTATCTGGAGAGCTGCATTTCTCCTTCTGCCCCAATTCAGGGCTAGCAAGCAAAGTGGTCACCACAGTGCAGTAACGTAGAGGCAGTTTGTCAGAAACAACCTTTTGTGGGAGACTACTCCCACACCCTTTCTGCTGCACTTTGGACCCTTTACCTTCCTCCTTTTCCTCCCACATCATGAGAAGACCTGGCTTGGCTTCCTGCAGGAGGAGGCAGTAGCTGTCCCCACCTCACATCAGTATAACATTATGCTACCTCCAAACCTTCTGGCACTAGCCCAGGTCTTGTCTGCAAGAGAAAGAAGTTGTATGTGAAGTGACTTCTGGGTGGGAATGGTCACAGCCTCCTGCAGAAAGCATAGGCATGTTTGAGATGGGGAAGCCCTGGAGACCCCAAAACCCAGCTCTACCCTGATGGCAGCTGGACCTCAAAGAACTTTTTTTCCATTTCAGCTGAATGTGAAGCAATTCTCTTATGAAAAGAGAGACACTTGGTAACGTTAGCACAGGAGTATAGAAATTGTACTATTGGGCAGTATTCTGCATTAGCTGTTTCACAATTACTGAATAAATCTGAGTTTTGTCTTACAATTACACACAAAAAGGTATAGACGTGCCGGAAGTTTCAAAGCATATAGAAGGGATTTTTCAGAATGAAGATTAGGGGAAGATAAAAATTAGAAAGGAAGACCCAGAATCCCTCTTTTGAGTATTTTGTTTGATGCATTTATCCTGACACACTCAGTGCCAAGAACTGTCAATGCAGACAATTATCTGAGTATTTTCATCAGATCTAAATAACGTTCACCACATCCCAACATTATATAGTTTATGCTATGGTTAATTTGAATATCCTGATGAGCCATGGTAAAGTGAGGGAAATTGCTCACTTGTCTGAGTTTTGCATAACGCTTCAAAACCTCTGTCCAGACTCACACAGAACCATGACAAATACAGAAGTTGAAAGAATGTGTGTAGATACATCTCCCACATGGCTACTCTGCTTTTAAAATGCAGTGAGACTAGTAAAAATCTTCATAAAGGAAAAGTCAGAAAATACAACAGTAGCTACATACATTTTGTTCATCTACCAAAGTTGTGATGTTTAAGTGACAAACAGAAACTGACTTTTACCATACTGTAATAACTTCGGGAACCTTTTGCCCAATTTGTGTACTCTACTGCGCTTCCATCTGTCCATAAGTATGTGTGCTCCTGATTTATGTCATTCAGTCCAATCCAAGCATCAGTTGCAGCATCTTTTAAGAGGGACATAAGGAAAGCTGAAGGGAAAAAAGAAAAATTGTATAAGGAAGGAAACTGAATGCACTCTTCCCCAATGCCACAGACTTTGGAGTGTCTAGAACCAGGATGACAAGTTTTCTTTTATAATATGGTGGCAATCTTATGACAAAAATAAAATAAATAGCTATTAATAGATGTTTAACGTCAGTCATATGAAGATAAAACTGGAAAAAAGTATTTACAAGCTCAAAGATGGGCAAATTTTTAATAAGACAGAAATTTATTTGTACACTCTTCTATGTTGTTCATCATCTGAGGAAGCATGGAAAATGTTCTAACGTATTACAGAAATAAATATGAATTCACTAAGCCTTGGCATGTAGAATATGTGTCCACAGACTGTGCATGCCTTTTCTTTTTCGGTAACTTCTTTGTTAACCTGACTTAATAACTTCATTTCTAAACAGGCATAACATAAATAAAACTACTTAATAACCAAGTATGTATGAACAGGGGTCTCAGCTTTGTGGAATGCCAGGTGCTGCTCTCCTTATCTCCTGCCTAGACTAACTTTCCGCTAAAATAGTTTCCTTTCTCTGCTACAGAGAAGAAGTGTAGAGCACTAGCACTGATGGAGTGAGGTAGGAGGTGGTCCATGCGCGTGCCTTGGGACCTGAGCCGGCACATCTCCCGAGCAAACATGAGGCCTCTTAAAACATCTGCAACATGCTGAGCAGCAAGTCCAGCAGGTGCTGATGTTCAGCAGAACAAGGGGAAGAGGGGAAAGCTGGGACTGCAGCACTGGAGCCTTCTGCTGCCTGAGCATGTGTTCTCCACTGACACACAGCATTTGGTTCAGCAGCTAGGTGGCCAGTGATTTGGGTTTGAATATTAGTCCTTTTGTGTGCTATTTGTACATAGAATCATGGAATCACAGATTGACTGAGTTGGAAGTGACCTCAAAGATCATCTAGTTCCTTTAAAAAAAGAAGATGTGGGCATTTAATTATATGACAAGCCTCTAATTTAAAAAAAAAATTAATATTTCAGCAGTACATCCTATATTAACCTCCAAACTATGACTTTAAAGGTTTATCAAGACACTAAAATCTATGCAAGCATTTTTCCAAAGGTGCAATTTCTCATTCAGCATAAATTTATATTAATATGGAATAAATAAGAGCATATATGACAGGAGCTCTTTCATGTTTTCTAATCTTTTTATCAGAAATTACATGGTGTCTCATCAGTGTCAAAACATTGGTACTTTATACCTTGCACTTCCTTTTTTGATATAGTAGCCAGATTTCCTCCAAGATCAATGCAGTTGTTCCGTGCAGCATGCCATGTCAATGTATCATTTTCATCCAGGCCAAAGACTTTAAAACACTGAAAAAGAGGAGTGTGCCAAATCTGAATCTAGCTGCTGTTTTAATTTCTGATGAAAACATTCCTGTTTGTAACAAACAAGATAAGCTGAGTAGTTTATGTAAAAAGGGAGGTTAGCTAATTTAACAGTACTTTCTAGATTGTCTCTAGGTTTAAATGATAGTGAAGACTGCACAAGAAAATGAGTAGAAAGCTCAATATTTTAGCATATACTTAAAAGAAGGAATATGTCGGTCTATTGATCTCAGCAGAAATTTCGTTAAAACTTCTGAGCAAAATTCTGAGGTGTGACCATGAGAGAAATGCTGTAGCAGACCTCAGAAAACTCAAAAGGGTTAGACATGTTATTGGAGTGAAATATCTCATCTTTTGTTGCCCTATTTGTCAAACCAGACTTGGTTTTCACGGGATAAGCACAGAAAGAAAATGATTCTGACATTATAAAGAAAGCCATGAATTTACCATTTCTTGTAATATGATCTTATGAGATTTAAGTCATTAGACAACTTTGTCAGAGTCAAGCAACCTAAATGTGCTACCTGAAGCATGCAACTGAGGAAAAGTTAAGCAGGCAGTTCGTGGAAAAACTGAGGAAAATGGAAGGTGGTCAGAAGTTGTGTATAATCACTTAGGGAAGAGTCCAGGGAAGAGCCTTTGAAGCTCCTTTTTCAGGAGGAGAGGAAGAGAGAGAGATTTTAGCTTGAGAGAGCACCATGAAATGGAAGACACTGAGTTTGTGACTTTTCCTCAGGACTGAGAGAGAAGAAAAAGGGAGACAACAGCCAGCGTATCTCAAATAAAGGATCTTTCTCAAACTGAAGTATTTTTGCCCAACCAAAGGGAAGACAGACAAAGCTAGACAAAGCAATGCTATTGAGAATTATCTTCATTACTAGATGTAATTATTTTAATTACTAGCGCTGTAGTGTACACTGTTGCTTTATACCTTTTATAGCTTCATTGACAAAAATCTATGGATTTTTATTACATACAGTCTCATATCCTGAAGTTTTGTCTTTTGAGAAGGTTAGGAGTGATTGTACATAATAAAGTGCAGCAAATCTTATAACGAGATTATTTGAAATCCTTCAGTTGTTTGGTTATAGAAAAAAACTGAAAAAATTTTCCCAAGGGAAGGTGCCTTGGTGGCTTAAGAGCCAGTGCATAGTAGACAAGGGATGAGTAAGTGACCAGGCAACATGTGAGAGCCAGATAAGCTCAGCATAGTCAATGAGAACACACATTTTTGCTAGTGTTTTGTGTTGCCAAAGATAGATGAGCAACTTCCCTCTTGCAGAGTTGTTGGAAGACGAAATTTTCTTCTTGTATGTCTCAAAATCTCCCTCATAACTGCTGTGATCCCAACAGAGGCTGGAATTTCTGTTTCGGGATTTGTAATTTTAAGGTCTTTTAATAGGCACAAATGGAACATAATTTGTGATAACTAAAAGCCCTGCTACAATTGGAAAAATTATTCGAAGGGGTTTTTTTTCATTCTGCTCTTTTAAAAATACAGTATATTGACATTTCATACTGCACCTTGTTATCAAAGAGGAGCCAGTCTTCTGGACACCCACCCTTTGGTGGTGGTGAAGTGGGAGCAACAGTTGGACGAACAGTGTTGTTAAGCCTTTCACAGATGAATAACTCAACACTGCCACAGTTGAGATCATTCCATGTACCTGAATGCAAATTAGAATTGAAACAAAACAAAACAACAAAATGCAGCTGAGACTGAGAAAAAAAGTGTCCTTTCCTAGAGAAAATCTATCATAGGAAGTAAAACTGGTCACAGCATTTGTATTTCTCTCCCTCAGGAATAATAAGTAATTGTATGTCTGTTTCTTTGAAATATTCAGGTTTCCAGCAAAAATTAGAATATAAATAATTTGTCTAGAAACAGAGATATTTCAATATTGCAAAACCATAGCATTGACTAAATTTAAGCATTTAGTTCAGATGCTTAAATCTCTGAGATCTGTAAGGTGTCTGGAATCACTCTGTCTATAACGTACTCAGTCCTGGTTACCTTACTACCTGAGCTTCTCACAGTCTTAGAGTTTTCTGGTATCTTTTCTGCCTATTGCAATGTGATCTAAGAGGATAACATTAACATTGTCATCCCCATTTTACGGATCAGGAATGAATAAGAAAATGACATGTTTCATTAGCTGCAGACAGTTACAAGGCAACTACCTACAGCATAATTATTCACACCTATTGTTTAATGGAGATATCATTTTAATTCAGAGATATTAGGGACATAATTCATCTTATCTGAAAGAAGATTCCCAGAGAACGTAATATTTACTCCCCAAAATTGTCTATGTCCTTCCATTCACCTCTAAGAGGAAGACCATCTCAGCTCTAGATTTTGAGACTAGAAGCGTTTAAAAGTAGAAGAGATTTCCTCCAGGAAAAGACTAAGTTCTTAGCTAGTATTAACACAATTACTTCCAGTTCTCTGTATTAATGGATTTTAAAGAATATTTTATTTTAATTAAAATATTGTGTAGCATTCTTTAATACTAATCCAAGCCATGCCCAAACCTTCAGTTTTTAGGAACTGCACAAATCACAGCAGATAGCTGAGGTCCTGGAGAGGTAGGCATAAAATGGACAGGGGTTAGAGGAGAAACAATACTGGCTCTATCTGCCAATTGTCTGATGCTCACCTGCTTCGTTCACTTAGAAATTTTCTGACAAAATTCCAGGTGTAATTCAATGCGGTAGCTACATAGAGTTACATTTTTTTTAAAGTACATGAATAAGAGACTACAATTTCTTTTCCTTTTCCTTTTTAACACTGTGAAATATCAGCCTGCTCAGTATGATAACCCACCCAGCCCTGCCAGTGCAGCCCTCCCAGGCCTACGGCACATCCTGCAGGTGAAATGCTCTTGCAGCACCCACCTGTATGGGTATACATGACCACACAATTTTCATCATTATTTGCAAAATTGGGTTCGTTTGGAGCCCAGGCAACATAGTTCACTGATGTTCCATCCATCCACCTGAAAGAAGTAATTTGGGGGAATTATAATTCTAAATTTAATTAGTTAATATTTCTTTGCAAAGGATACATTTGAGTTTCATATTTTAAGTTTCTTGTATCTCAGCTAACAAACACATGTTCTCTGCTAAAAGGAAACCAAGACCTTCCACTTGGAATTAGTAAAAAATATTTTCATATTAACTGCCTACAGTGTTGACTTGGACCAGGCCTGCACTAATAATGTTTACTGGTGGTCCCAACTTCTCTTGCTCTCTGAACACTGATAGTGTGCTGGAAATGCACCAGTCTAGCACTGGACCTGGATTTCTCTGGAGCACAGAAACAGACACTTGAGCTTATTTTAGCAATTTCCTGGGTCAAAAGCTATAATAGAAGGTCTCGTAGGGTGAGAAAGAGTCTTGAATCCCAGAGTGCACTGGGAACCACTTGGAACCATTTTGTTACGCATAGGAAATCTTTAATATTGTACACCTATTAGCTATTTTTTTTTCAATTATGCATCAATCATTTCCTAGCATGGTGATTCAAAAATTTATTTTCAAAAAGGAGCCAAGAAGAAAGTGAAAAGGCAAGTGATGAATCAGCCAAGACTGTCGATCTTGAGACAGTAACAGCTCCAGGACAACCCAACGTTTTTCCAGTTTTGGAGACTACGTAACTGCATGTGTGTTTTTGCAAGTAAATTACAGATTAGGAATTCATCGGGATGCCTGGCTGCTTGCAAACCTCCTGAGTCAAACTGGAAAAACCAGTACATGATAAACCAGGAGAAAGAATGTAAAGCAAATAGTGGCATCGTCATCCAACAGGGAAGAGAATGGAGCTAGTGAGGGAACAAGAGAAGACTGAGAAAATGACAATTGTCTGAGCAGTGAATGTGATGTAGAAAGCAGAAGGTTCAGGAGTTGAGACTATAAAGTCTCTGTGGTTTGTGGTTTGTGGCCAACAAAGGCAACCTGTGACAACAGAAGAAAGACTAAGATGAAGAGGCTGAGACTCATCTGACCAAGCTTTGAATCCCGGAAGAATACATTAGAAAAAGAAGCGGCGGGAGAGAGGAGTGCCACCAGAGACATGTCTGCAACATATCTTATGCTCCAGGGGATGTTTAAGACAGTTCCAGGGCACTTTGTTTCCAAAGACATTTGTAGAAGAGTAATGGCTCTGTGTCACCTGGAGCTGTCCTGCCCTGAACTCTGAGGGTACAACCATCTGCAAAGCCAGACAAGGACTCTCCTGTATTGACATTTCACCTCTAAAAATCACTTTGTTGCCTCTCACTGCAGGTTTCTAGGGTTCTTTTTCTTTAATCATTTCAACATTAAGAAATGCCTGCAAATACAGTCTGGACTGTGCTGGAGACATCCAACCAACTTTTTCTTTCATCTAACAGAGGAAAGAGGATGATGCCTCACTTACTATGATCAAACATCTCAGCCTCAGAACACAAAAGCAGGGTACAGAACCAAAGAGGTGGAAATAGATTGAAGTTATGATGGGAGAAGTGCTTCTCTGAGGAGCAGAATCCCATTTTAAAACTTTATATCAGGACATGGCTGTAGACAGGTTGTGTCAGACATTGAATTTCAGCTGTCTCCTAAAACAAACCATATCAAAAGGAAATACATTATGAGTCTGTCAAAATTAATTTGTTTTTACTTACCGAAACGTTCTGTCAAGGCTCACACTTAAGCCAATATAGAAGTTATTCCCCCAGTCTTTATAGAAAACCTAAAACAAACAAAAATAGCAAATTTAGTCAGCTGTAATAAAACAGATTTCAAATAGAAAATGTTCAAAAAATGCTGTAGTTTCAGTTGCCCAATTGCATAGTATATAATGTGCAGGGAGTTGCTGGAATTATGTGCCCAAACTGCAACATTTTCCTCCAATTTTCAGTATAGAATTAGGGGGGGGAAAAAAAAAAAGGAAACAAATTATCTGAAAAATAAATAGAGAAAAAAAAGCTATTTTAAGAAGGCAAGAATGACCTCTCTAGCAGGCTTACAGCAATATTTTTGAGAGTTTTAGCAAAGCATAGTGAGAATTTGCTGAAAGGCTGCAAGTAAATTGTGGGGGTTTGTATTTAGTCATGTGGAGTAAAGAATGTAATCAAATTTGATTTTAATAGCACTATATTATCACCAGGTCGTTCTCTTCCAATAAGAAGATATTCTAACTGAAACCTTTTACCGCAAATATGAGATTTATTCTGACAAAGAGCTTTTATTGAATTCTGTGAAAAGAATGAGTTAAAAAAAACCCCATAATTAGTGTTTGCAGCTTTCAGCTAAACAGAGCAAAGTCTTTGAAAGTTGCACCCTGAGAGCATTCTTGAAAGGAAGCTGAGAATTTGTCTACATACAGAAATTTATCACAATAATGATTATAATAAAGCTTCTAAGCAGATAAGCCCATGAAAGGATGAAAGGTGGCACCATCTTTTTTTTTTTTTTTATGATGGGGACCACTTTCTAACTTTTCACAAACCAGCTGAAAAAAGGCGCCTCATTTCACAACAAAATGGTGTATTTTTCAAGCAAACATGTTTCTTACGTATTTCCAAAGAAAATTTTTTTCACTTTCAGTCTCAATGACAACAAGGTCACCACCATTCTTCTTGCAAAAGCCTCTGGCTTTTTCCATAGACATTGCTTCTTTGCTGAAGTAGTATTCCTTGTGTTTATATATTACCCAGTCATCTTCACCAACAACATATTCATAATCTGCAAATTAAAACATTAATCAGCCTGTAATAGAAATTAACTTCATTACATGTTAATTATTTTTTTTCATTGGAAGCACAAGACTTACTGAATGTGGAATTAGGCTCTGGTTTCAGTGAGGCTCCTGCAATATAAATCAATATTTGAGTATATTTTGTTTCTCAGCTCTCTCAATTATATTTATACAGTTGTTAGCATTTTAATTCCAAGTAACAATCCTAAGGGTTACTCAGTATATGCTTATTTTTGTCCCAGAATTTCTCAGAGTATCTGAAAAAAAGTGCTGCATTCGGCAAAACAGCACACTAGAGCTCATCGTAAGTCAACCTTCCAGAAACTGTGCCCAACTTCAGGCTGTTGTGTTTCTCTTTTCCAACATACTGCATATACATTCCAAACTTGCCTGTGTATTTCATGGATTAATAATAGTTTTCAACTGCCTTTACTGGAATTAAATGTATAAACTGTTTTATTGTGATTGATGGCACAGCTGTCTCTAATACATGCAGATAGTGACATCTGACCTGGGAAGGATGTTCTTATCTACCTCTAAATGTTGCTAAAGGCAGGAAATTATCTTACCTTTTTTGATTTGGCAAACATAATCCAGCATGTGTTCACAAAATAAATCATTCCAGTTCATATTGAGATAGCCAGTAAATACACCACATTTTTCATTCCCATCATAATTGTTTGGTTCTCCATGTGACCATTTTTCAAAATTTACCTGTAGTGGAAACACAACTTTGTTGCTATTTTCCTTTTAATAGGGAACAATTGTCTTGTATCATCCTCTTAAAGAAGAATGTACTTCATTTGATTTCATCTTCCGTCTTGTTCTTTAATGCCAGACATTTTAAGGAGAAGTGCATGACACTTTAATAAAATAATAATTCATCTGTGTGTTTATAAGCCATATGAGTAAGCCAAAAAGTTCTTGCCCCATTTGTCACCAGGAGAGTTGATGTTCTGTCAAGCCTTAGAAAGAAATATATTCTCTGATTTCTAGGTTGTTTATCCTGCTCAGATGTTCCAACCCAAGACAATCAATTGGTGCTGCCATATGGCCTTGGGCTTGGCAGATCTTGCTCTACTTAAGACAACGAGGGCAGGAAAGCTGAGTTTGTGTAGTTGTACAAAATTATTTCTCACAGCAAATGACAAATAGGAATATAGAGATTAGCACAATCAGACTTGCTTAAATCAGGAATTATACTCCATCACATTTCATTACTGTAAATGCTGTATTTTTATCTGTAACTGTGAGCTGTCAGAAGATTTAAGACTAATTCCTACACAGGATTCAGGTACTAAAGACTTAAGATCACTCGTATCTTATATAGGAGTCATGAGAGCTGTCTGCTGAGAGACACATAAAAAAACTAGTCAAAAAGCTGGAAAAACAAATTATTTACTCACTGGTGAGCCATCACTCCATGTAAATCCACCATCAGAGTCCAAGGCACTTAAACCCATCCAGTAAGAATAGTGAATATAACCTCTGTCTCTGAATGATTACAAATATAGACAATCAGACACAGAGAGAAACAATAAAGGCGAATGTATAGCATTATATTATTTCCAGTATACTTGATACTTCAAGTATCATTTGAGACAATCACATAAAGTAATCATTCAATTGTCATGTGGAGGAAAACTGCCTGGCACTACACATGGCAGGAAGTAGTGAATCACAGAACTTTATGGGAAAGATCACAAATGCCATGAGTCCACAAATACTGAGCTAAATGAAAATATGTTTGAAAGTTCTGGTTCCACCAAGTAGCTTAGGCATCCAAATTCAGACCTGTCTGCACTCATGGGCTTGATTTAAACATTTATATTAGCACATCAATAGATCAGACTTTTCTTAGTCTTCCAATATTCCCCCTTACTTAAGGTAGGAAACCAGCGCAAAATATTCTTTTAATCAAGAGTATCTTATCTACTATCAGCTACAAATGATGTAAAAAGATCAATTTATCTCTTTGGCTTGACTTCATTTAAAAGCAATTTTGATCATACTTCTCTCAATTTTGTTTATGTTCAGGCAACTTTAGTGTATGGTCTGCCAAGAAAACCTTTTGCTCACCTCTTTTTACCCATTTTTTTCTGCCACTTTTTGAACCATCTTTGTAAAGAAGAAATTGATCGCCAGAAATCCTTCATGTCTTTCAGAAAGGCAATTTTAAAAATGTTTTATCTTATCTTTAAATGATGGACTTTGCAGATACTTACAGTCTAGCTATCAGGTTTTGTTCTTCTTCACTGTGGATACATGCAAGATCTCCTCCAATGGTTCTGCAAAAATCTCTTGCTTCAAACCATGTTTGCATTTTTTCCCTTCCTCCCTGAAAAATCTATAGAAATTGGGCAGTTAAACACTGTGGTGGGTATTACAGATATTTAGAAACACAAATATGGGCTTCTATCTTTCTTCTGATCTTTTGGTTTAGTTCTATTACTGACTATTTAATTGTTCAACCTTTAACCTGTGGTCATCTAGCAAATTTGATTATTGAAACTTCGCTTTTCCTATCGTCTCAGACTTCCTGCGGCTCCAAACTTCAGTTCCATACACATACAGCTTTATCCAACATTTCCTAGCCATACCACTTGGGGATGGCTGGAGTCATGTTACCACAGACTGTCTATCAGGTAGGCAGGGTAAAATCCAGCTTCCATGCATGCATGAAACATATTTAAATGGCAAACATTTGCATTCAGAAATGAAACACCTACTTTGAAACAGAAACTGCTCTGAGGGATAGACTGCCATCCATCCGGGCAAAACAGGAGAGGGGATGTTGTTGGAGGAGGAGGGGGGGGCGTGATTCCCTCCACCAGCTGCTTGCAGAGAAACGTGTTTGTTTCTTCGCAGTTCAAAATATCCCATAATCCAGCTGAAGTTCCTGTTGCCATGGCCACGCAGCCTGACTCCCCTCCTTTATAAAACATAGAGTTGTTAAATCTTACTAATGACTACGTCTTCTCAAAATATCTGCTGCTTATTTAAGAGTAACCCATTCCCGCTGTGTTTGGATACCAATAGCTCACAATAGCTCATGTGTATTCCTATTAAATCATTAAAAGATTTTTTTTTAATGTAAGTTCATTTTATGTTATGCTAGAAATCACTTAAAAATACCCATCAAACAACAAAGACCTAATGATACCAATAAACACGTGCAGTCCCAAGTGATCTTCTGGATGGAGTTACCACAATCCCTGATCTAATCCCTTTAGCACAAATGGACAGTTGAATTACCCTTTCTGCTGCTTTATGCCAGAAGAGTTTCTAAACCAATTTTTAGCTTTCAAACCCTCACTTTGTGGTTCTCCAGAGCAGGAACTCAATGGCCCCCATGGCACTTACCAGGCATTCCCACATTCCAGTGAGTGAAGGTGACGGGATCTCCACTGGCCCACCTGAATGTCCCATGCTCTTCCACATCTGAAAGACCAACCCAGAAGTATTTTTCTGGTTTGAATCCAGTTATGGAGGTCAGAAAAGCTTGTTCATATCTGTGAAGAGTAAGCACCAAACTGTTGTATCGCATTTTATCAGAATTTGTTCATTTCTTCAAACAGTTCATCGTAGCAAATCTGGTAACGTTAAGGTGATTTGTCAATACGTATGAAATGAAGCAAGTGTAATTATCTTACTTCTATAGTTATAATTATCATACAAAGTAACTTTTATTTTACATTTTGCAGATGTAAATTATGTCTAGAGTTTAGGATGATTCTATTCACCTTTTATATTGCACAATGAACAACACAAGCCACACAATACTTGAGCTAATGTGTATATATTTCTCATTCTGTATAAATAACAGCTACAGTGTTCTATTGAGCTTTATGGTAAGGTCTAGATCTTTAAATCTTGTTATGGTGGGGAAAAAATCTACCCAAAGAAAGAAAAAAAGGCTGAAAAGCTTGACTCCAGGAGAAATAAATAGTCCCATGTTTATCTCTTTATTTTTAGTTCAAAAAGTTTTAAAACAACCTGTCAATCTGGGGTTGTCATGCACCTGACCCAGTTTTTTAATTCCCAGAGGCAACGACTGTGTGTGTAGTAGCAACGTCCTGAATGTCTGTATTGGTGACCTAAAAGCCCCTGATGTATTATGCAACACTTCATCAGCTCTACCTTAAATTTTCCTGGGAAAGAGTGGTGTCACGCTACATAGACATTCTGAATTAACTGTTAAGTAAGAAGAAATTTCTGTTTAATCCTTCCATCCTGGTTACACACATTAAAGGACAAGAATTACGTTTCCATACCTGTCTCTCACAGTAGCAAGGTAACCTTTGTTTTCTTCACAAACTTTTTTTGCTTCTGAAAATGTTGCTGGCAGCTGTACCAAGGAGTAACAGTAAAAGCCGTGCTTCATCCAGCCCTGTCAGTGTCGAAGCAGAGATGTGCAGAGTGGCTGTCAGATCACACAGCTTTGTGCATGGCCAAAAGCCACCTTAGTACCACACCCCAAGTCAAAACTGATCTCAAAGGGCATGAAAGAAACCAACAGGATAATCAAACACAGCTTTTGTAACTGTAACTCTGTGTCTTGTCCCTTGATGCAGGGCACACGAGGTCTTTGCATAAAGTGAGCTGTGGTTATGCCTTGGGCCTGGCAACTACAGCCACAGCTGCTTTGCAGCTCCCTGTGTAAAGCTTGCTCTGCCTTCTCATTGAATAATAAACTGTTGCAAGAGCTTACAATCTGCAAAACAGTCAACTCAAATATCCCTGAATCCTGTGGCAGATTGATAGAACCGAGAAGGCGTGCAACCCATGACACGTGAGTTACACCCTGGAAAGATTGCTCTGCAGAGAGTGGCATTCATGGGTGCAGTGACTGGTTCTGCAGCAGGAGAGAGCTGAGTGAAGTACACTTGTAAGAGAATAAAAAAACAGAAGTCAATCTACATTTCAGTTAAATAAAGCAAAAGTTTCCCTTTTAGTCTAAGAAATATTATTGTATATGAAATTAACAGTTTTCTAGGCTCCACCAAGAACAGTCAAAATAATTTACTCCTGTCATAGTTATTATCATGGGAGTGAAGGTGACACACAATCACCTTTCGCTGCTTTTGTTTTACACTTACTTTCTGACAGCCTGGGTAAATAACTTCAACTTCCCCTGGTTCTTCAGCCAAGGGTTTCCTTTTACAGATGTAGCCAAATTTCATTTCACAAGCACTGTCAGCCCAGGATCCATCCTAAATATTGTAAGGAGAAACCACAAAGAAAAGTGAAAGCTAGAGACAATTCAGATCCAACAAGAATATCCATCCTCAGAAGCAATCTTTCTCTCTTCCTATGGCTGAGACTGTTTCAGCTCTCTTTCTTGCCTTGTTTTTTCTCCAAAACTCCCAAAGACATGCAGTAAGGACCGCATTTCCTCAGAACTGTGAGAATGAGGGCTGAATCTATTAAAGATTCAGGCACTGATTACAGCATGAAAGAAACATTCCTCTGTTTTCACCAGCATAGCATCTCTTATGTTCATATAACCTGATGACTATGGCAAGGAAATGCTAGATAAACCAAATGTAAAACATGCAAAAATGTCTTGTGTAAGTCTTCTTCCACAACAATGCACTTTTTTTAATAATGAATATAAAACAAGATAAAATTTGGTTTTGTGCCTCCAGTAATACGAGCCTCCAAAGTAACACTAAACCCCATATATTTTAGTAGGTTCAGAGAAAAAATGAGAAAGTTTCTGCTCCAAGAATCTATTCCTCTATGATCAGTCACATTCAGTGTGGATGATGAGCTATTTCAACCAATTTCAGATGGGAATTGTCTCAGAGAAGACTAAGTCTCCATGCAGCACACTGCTTCTGGTGCATCACACACCCTCCTAGATCTGGTCTCAAGTATCCTTCCACTCTAAGACATCCTAAATTAAACCAAGTTAATAAATATTTTTAAAACCAGCATTCCTCTTTTTTTTTTTTTCAATATCACAGATGTTTTCGTTTTGGGAGTTAAAAGCACAGAAGAAAGCATGAGAGTGGAGAATGGAATTTTTACCTCTCCCTTCATAAGGATGCAGTCTGCCTTATTCCAAGTGTGAGTCGGCTCTCCATGGTGCCATTTAGTATAAGTCACAGGTGTGCCATCACTCCATTCAAAGTACATTTGAACCCTGAAGTCATTTAGACCAATCCACAGCTCATCATCTGGCTCTGGGAACACAAAATTAATTGTAGGTATGGATATATCTTATGAAATAATTACATCTCACACCCACTTTTGACTGAAGAACTTTAAAAAAAATAAGATCATGGTTACAATGATTAAATGAATAATAGCAACATTATAATCCCAGATTTTAAAAAAAGTGACCTGAAGGAATACTCACTGTACCCAAGCTGTGACACTGTAAAACTGTACTCTTCAACGTTATGAATACTCGCCAGATCTCCATCTTCTTTTCTACAGGAAGACTGGGCTTCTTTCCATATTTTCGGTGTTCTATAGATTCTGTAGCAATGGCCTGCGTAGGGCACCCATTCCCTGGGGCACTTAAAATGCTTTGAATCACCTAAAAAATTATGTCATTAATGACCAGTTCTATTCAGTGTTTTATTTACATCAAAAAGAAAATTACCTGCGCTGATATGAATTTGAAATGTTGGAGCACATACTGGAAGAGGAAAGAAGTCAAAGTCTGAGGGTACAAAGATTACAAAACAAATTTTCCCCTCCCATTTGTGCTTGGAGCTCCCAAAAACTATTTTACAGGATTAAGTAAATACTGAGTAATTTGGCTTGCAAATATAGAGGGCACAACTCCACATTAAATCCCTCTCAGTGAGGCTCTGGGTACAGCCATGTTCTACAGAAAAGGGCCTCTTTTCCTACTCAGGGACTCCATCTTGGTGAATTTTGTAGATTTTAAATATTTTTTTTTCTCTGGAAACACTGAGTGTTCAGGAGCCGGTTGGAGCTCCTACACAGCCCAGATCATACATCAAAGAGTCTAGACACAATCATGTCATAGCTGAAATGTTATACCAGAAATTCCAGCTGCACAGGAATGCTGCACACTTTGTCCAGCACTTATTTCTTGGTATAAATTTAGTACGGCCAGCCCACCTTCCATTGCTTGAAATGTTCACATGCTCTGTGCCTACAGAAGTTCTGCAAACTGAAGAGCGGAGGATGTGTGGCCAGCATTGGCATGGGGTCAACCTCTTTGTCTGATGCTCCCTGGACATGGTTTGGACCTGGGCAAACTTGCATTCCCCTAAGCAACATCCAGACATGGTTTGGAGGTTAGCAGGGTCAGAAACCTTTCCAGGTGAACTGCCTGGATGCAGCCAGAAAGTACAGGATATGCACGTGCCATGCATCCCCTGAGCTATATAATCTTATATATTTTAGTGGAGGGAGGTACTGTGAAATTAGTTGCATGCTGGGAATTCCCAGGTGAAGCAACTGCACACCTATTTCTTCATGTAACTAAGACCTATCTGCCTCAAGTAAAAAGGGAGATGAACAGGGGAAAGGTTCCAGATGCATAGTTTGATTTTTTTCCTTTCAGAGTAGAATAAAAAAGATCCCAGAGAGGGGGTGAGCATGCACTCTGGCTCACATCTTTTAGCAGGACATGGCTTTGGAGTATATTTCAGAGCAGAGGATATTCATCAGTATTTCATGGTCTGGACAACATGGCTAAACACCTAATCCTGCCTTCTTTGGAACCCTGGGGTCTTTTCCAAATGATGAACAATATTTAGACATTATCTTTAAAATGAGCTAGAAAATTAAAGTCTTCTCCGTATTTGACCCAGGTCAACAAGTGTCATCCTTTTGTTTTGAAAAGATGTTGCCTTTTCATATATGACATCCTCACAGTATTTCACACTGACTGTAAAAATAGCCTTAGCTTTTGACCAGCATACCTGAGGCGATAGTGAAAGAATCCAAGGAGGTGTTTCTCTTCTGGCAGATATATCCCAGTTTCCGATCACACATCTGGTTTTCCCATTTGCCATTCCTACCTTGGAAGGTCCCACATATTTTTCCAGATTCCACAGAGGGATTCCCTTTGAAAAAGAGGAACAGAATCCTTCTGTTAACCGTGAAACCTTTCACCTCTTCTGGGGAGAGAATGTGTGAGACTTTTGCAGCTACAAAGCCACTGGGGAATTATTCTTTAGAGTGATGAATCCCAAGAGATGTGATAAGGGAACATCACTGGGATGGGAAGGGGAGAGGAAAGGAGGAAATTTTGGCCCAGATGTTGACCAGCATTTAAGAAAAGAGCACTTACCTGGAGCCCAGTTGAGGTATCTGAAAGGACTTCCCCCAGTCCACTGCCAGCCACTGTCAAGTGCGTTGTGGAGACCAGTCCAGAGCTTTGCATTGATGCCCAGGTCACTAGTGAGCCCTAAAAGGCCAAAAGAAGCAAACAGCCAGGTTATTAAATGCCTCTGATTTTTTAAGTTATTCAATAAAACTGGAAATAATATTTTAAATCATGAGGGATATATTTTTTTCAATATAGGTTGTATTACTTCTATTATTTTAATAGGGGATTTTGTGAGAAAAGGGCAGCTCTTCTAAGAATGTCACTGAGACATATTTTTATGACATAAATATAAGTATCCATGTTAAAGCCTTCAAGCTGACTTACATTTTAAAAACAGTGCATTACTTTTTTTATATTTTAGGGTTTTTTTACTTTACCTAATAAATACATTTCTTCACGAAGGTCTGTGATACTTAATAATTCTGCATTCTGCTGCTGGCAGCTTTTTCTTGCCTGGTGCCATGTCAAAAGTGACTCTGAGTTTATCTGATAGTGATTTTCTGTCACAGGATTTGTTTTCCAAAAGTTATTGTGGGTCGTGTCTATAAAAGATGATACCAGCAATTTGACAAGACAATCATGTTTGTTAACCCAGAAAATAAAATCTTTGCTTCAGACTAAAACTATGTAACTGTGTTATTTGATAATTTTTTACATACATTTGGCCTCACATAAATATACTTTTTCCAGTCAATATTAACAATGTCATTTACATAAGGAATTATTTATCCTTACAAACATAATTTTTACATTGACCCTGTTCCTCATTATTTATACAACTCACCTACTTCTCTCACATTTCAGTCCACATTAACCCACTCACTGATACATTTTACCTCTACAAGTATTTCTCTTTTCACCATATAGAACTTTTGGCCTCCACACCCGTTTCTTACCTTCAGACCCCTCTTAAGCTCTTCCAGACCACCCAATATGACAGAAATTACAGTTTCCACGCAATCACATGTGAAGTGGGGGTGAAGGGGTAGGGGATTTGTGTTGGGGTTATTGGAAAGCTGTGTTGGATGATTTGTAGGTGTATGGAAGCACTGGAGCACTGAATGGAGGTGAAGGTCACTGCCTGTGTCCTGCACCCTTCACTTCAAGCCCTCCTGTACTCTCCTCCATCCTACAATACATCACAGTCTCCTGATACATCTCACCTTCCTCATCCACTGCACTTCCTTCTGTCTTGAAACCCAGTCCTAGGGGTTTTCTCCTCCTTTATCCATCAGTCTCAATCACCATCCTCAGAATACTCCCTGTATGTGCCAGTCTTGAGAGCACTGTAGGACGGTGAGAGTGAGGAGCAGATGCCTCATTTCCTCATTGCATAGCTCACCAGTGAACTAGGCGAGCCAGAACTCAGCTCACTGTCCAATGCTACTTCCACATCCCAAGATGATTTTGACTATGACAGTGGATGACACTTTTGCTTAACAGCTTTCCTGAGATTTTTATAAATAAATTACCTGTTAGTGGGCAGTTTCCAAACAACTGGTCTTTGTCAAAATCTGAAGAAGTTGCACACCAGAGAGAGTCTGCGTCATCCCTCCGAGGGATGCATTCAGCATACCATTTCCCCTGGTTCTTAAAAGGGAACACACAGGGTGCCCCAAAGGCATTTCCTCCCAGTGTATAGATATCTATGGAGAGAAGGAGAGATCAATATTCCACAGTCAGCTGGCATCGGATGCTCACCACAGTGACACTCATAGGCAGCTTTCCATGGACAAAGCTGAGTCATGCAGGCCTCAACACACCAGGACTTTGTTACCCTGAACTTTTACGAGGCTGTTGTGCAAATCAGGTATGACTATGGCAAAATATTCCAAACTAAGACTCTCAAACGCTTAATTGGGCCCCAAACTAATTTCTGTTTAACTTTGTCATGCCACTGCTTTCTGGACTATTGTGTCAGAGGTCCCTGTGCCTTAGGTTGTCCCATGGCATACATATTTCTGTCCTTAGATAATGTATATACTCTCTTTTTTTTTCCCCCTACATGGTTGAAAAAACTTGGAAAGGAGGTATCACAATATTTTTATTAGTCTTCATGAGAGGAAGTTATATCTTAATTTGCAAGGATTCTGCTAGGAAGTGACCCTTCCACCATTATCAATCACTAATTTGCTGCTGTGTGTACAAAATCATGACAAACTTAATTTCTGTGGAACAGCTGTAGTGTATAACAAAAATTTATTCCATTTCTGTTTAAATTCCCAACCTACCAGGGTCACAACGGAAAGGAGATTGGTGACTTGATCCTGAATGCCCCCTCAACATAAAGAGCCCAAGAGCCATAAAACTGTAGGAAAAGGAGATCTTGCTCTCTAGTGGTCCTTTTCCAGGGTGATAAAACATTGTATCCTGAACCATTGGGCACTACTTTTCCTTTTGCTTTTTTCTACTTCTTTTTTTTTTCTAGGCCCGGGAAACACTTGGTAAATAATGTTGATGGGAGATTCCATCTATCTAAACTAGAAATTAAGTTTTTAGAGATCATTAGTGCTCAAACCGAATAAAAGCAACAATAAAAACAGATATAACACGATCATCTCTTCTACAAATTGATCAGACGTATTTTGAAACAGTCCTAGATTTCCTTTTGCTGTTGCTGCACAAACAGAATTCCCATTCTTCTTTACGATTACATCATGGCCCTTCATCATTTCATTCTATCATTTGAAAGAGCTGCGCTTTAGAAGTTATGCAGAAATGTATACAGCTCTATTTGCTGAGAAGTATGCAGACATATTCACCTTTCATTTCTACATCCTATTTATAATTGGCTCCTCTTCTGATGTCAATCTAAGAAAATGGTTGCTGCCTGTCAAGCAGTCAGTGGAATGCTTTATGGGTAGGGCAGTCAAGTTACCAAGACATAGAGATGGAATTTCAGTACTCACCCTCATAGCGCTGAGAGCACACGCTGTCTGCACTTCCATGGATTTTCCACCTGCTCCCCTTGCTGGATGCTTTGGACAGCCTGACTTTCTTCCCCTTCCCCTTGCCATAGTTGAGAAATAAATCCTTGCCATGGGTTGCAAGTGTCTCATTCCTACATTCCCACCACTGGAGTTCGTTTGTCCTGTTGCAGGATTCCAACGTGATGGCAGCCTCGTCGTCCTTGGCGAGCACTCCCAGGCACAGCTTGAGTGCCATGCTCAGCAGCTGTGTGGGAGACACCCACCTGAACTTTTGAAACTCATCATGCTCATCACAAGTGGTCGTTATGACCGAGCTAGAGTTCTGAGCTTGGGCACAGAGCTTGTTGTCTTCATTATAGATGGAAAATATTCCCCTACCTATAAAATAAAATGATAACGCAAACATTTGAGGAAAGGTTTCTTTGGAGATAAAGTCAGTTAGTTGCTATATGGTAGTCTGCTACCAAAAAGGAAAAACCACCCAAACCAAAAAAAAACCCAAAAGAGTATGTATAGTTCACAGAGATAGAAATCAAGGGAGGTTAATCATCAGTATGAGGGGTATTAATGAAAATATTCTTAAAATGAAAAAACACAAAAGCTGAAAATGCAGCTCTTTCAAGAGAAATTGTTCTTCATATCCCTCCTGAAACCACAGTGGTCTCAAAATGCGTGTCAAAAATGACCTTCCTTACATTACATTTCATCCTTTCTTCAAAGTTCCACCACATCGTATTTAAATGGGTTTTAATTCTGCAAGTGAAAGGACTTTTTTGCTTTAGAGCTATTAAAAATGGTTTACATACTCAAAATTAAATAATTTTTATATTTGGCCAGAATGACATTGTGGTTTTCAGCTCACCAAGGAAGTGGTGAATTTTTCATTTTTGGTTAATTATCTTAGAAATTTTTAGCAGCTGTGCAAAAAGTCATTTCTTCACAGAGTTTTATTTGTAGGTTTCTCAGGAGGGAAGCCACAACTTGCAGCATCATCAGTTCTGAGCATAGTTAAACTAAGCCAATATCCTAAGTGCTATTAATAACTACATTTGTAAATAGAAATGTGAGACATTGCACATCAGGGTTTTGTTTCTTAAGATCAACTTCAACAAAAAGCCTGCTCCAAATCTTCACTCGTTTTTCATCTCAACTTGCATCCCTTTGCTCCCTTCTGAGTGACAGGCAACATCATCCAGCTCACTCAGCAGTGCCATCGAGTTTTACCCAAGGTTTCTTGCTGAGGCCAGAATGCTTAAGTGGGCCTTCATAACCCTCCCATCCCAAAGCTGCCGGAGTGGTTGAACAGCCTTGGTGTTGTTGCTCTGAAGGGTTACAGACCAGAGCAAGCCAGATAGCATTTTCTCTGACAGAGCTCTCCTCCTGCAGTGGTTATTAGGAAGGTTACCAGAGGATTGGTTAGAGCTGGCTTGGTCTCACCCAAAAGCATGCAGAGAAGAAATTGTCCTGTGGAGGATTAGACCATTGGTGCATTGGCACCACCCTGCTGCAATTCAAGCAATAGCACTGGACTCCCGGAGTTCTCTAGCTGGGAGCTTCCCATGGATCAGATACGGTGTCATTTTTCTTCCTCTCAGCAGTAGGAGGGTGTGAAATCTAATAGATGGGGGGAATTTTAAGGTCCTTCCTGAAGCTCTCAGCTTGGAGGCAGGATTTCGATATGCACTGATCAGTATGCTATGGTCCATGTGAGCTGCCAAGAAACTCAAAGCACACATCAGCCAGTAGCTGTGTGCATGCTGAGCGCTCACTGCCCTGTACTTCTGAGCTCTTCTAGCCTCTGATGGAGTAAAGTGAAATCAGCTTTTGCCTGCATTCAGCTTTCCCAGAGAATTAGCACTGCCAAGGGTATGCCCACATCTGTTGGGATATTCCTTTCACTCATATACCTCATGTTGAAACCTGGGTTAAGGAAAGAGAATGCCTATGCAGATACCACCAAACCTCAGAACTGAGGAAAAATTTTTCAAATTACATGCAGCCACTAGATCTAAATTCACTGCCCACTTAGGGAGATATCTAGAGCCCACATTAAAGAACTTGAAAATTTCCACACTTAGGAGAGGACAAAGACTTACCAGACATTTGAAGAGATGTACTAATGGAGAGAAGAAAAATCAGAAGCAAGTAGAGAGACATGGCAAATATTTCAGTCCTTTCTTCCCTTCACCTCGTATTGATGCTAAAGACCAAATCAGTGCCTTGCAAGAAAATCCCTCTGCAGTGAAGTGGATTAACAAACCCTTTTTAAGACCCAACAGATACAGGGAAGTTCTGAGCTTCAAATAAGGAACTGTGTCATGTCACATGAGTAATTTTGAAATAATACATTAATGAGTAAACTTTGCTTTCTAAGCTAGATTTCCTACTGTATAAAAGTTTGCCCTGGAAATATGAGCTCTAACAGGTAACATTTTAGTGTGGATTTTTTAAGACATACCTTATAACTCAGAATCATTATTTTTACAAAAAGGTGAGATTACTGCCTCATTTTCAGAAATAAATGAAAGAAGTAGAAAAGAAGAGAAAGATTTGTCTATATCAATACATGATGGAAAAAGCCAGAGTAGAATTCATTACTGTGAAAAATCAGCTGGGACATCATGCAAATCAAGTAACTATGACCTTGGATTCAGAGAGGACCAGAATTTTCCATGCCTGCAATTCCACAGAAAGGAAAAAAAGCTGTAGAAAGTCAGATCTGTGTCCTTCAGGAGACACTTGTTCTTTATTTTGCTCCATTCTTGACTATATGCAGGAGTAATTACCCAACTGATAGCAACAGCTGAGGAAATTTGGGAAAGAAACCACACAATTCTAGGAAGAAGAGAACCTGTAACTGGAAAATCCTGGATTTTCAGTTTTTGCTGGTGAGGTAAACTAAACTGATGAGGAGTACTGCCTCATTTTTCATCCCACTAGTCTGTGAAAGTTTGCACCCCATAAAGTGCACAGCCTACAGGCATTCTGACAAAATTCTGATGTTTACTCTGATAAACCTTTCTCCATGATAGTTTAAAGAGCTCAAAAAACTTGGAGGGCAGGGAAGAGAAAAGGGACTCCTGTGGAAACTTTACGTCAGTTTTTGCTTATGGACTTTGAAAAATTTTAATTCTGAAACCTCCAGGAGAGGCTAGTGTGGGATTTTTCTTCTTTGACTCTGACTCAGATGCAGATGAATGATCCACTGGGTCTAAAAAGGTGCTTGGGAATTAGAGTAGAACAAGAGCACAACAGTGAGGGAGAACAGTGGGACCTGAAGGCCAGCAGACACAGCTAGAGCAAAGCCATGCAAAGAAGGGAGCCTGAAAATTATATCGAGACCTGAGGAAAGTGGAAGAAACGAGGGCTGCTCCACAAAGCAGCAGAATGCAATTACTCAGTAAGTTATGATCCATATGTAAGGATGGCTGCACTGAGTCTGGAGTCAAGCATTCTGGTACTCCTCAACACCAGAGTGCTTGAATATGAAACCTCAGTTTTCCAACTTTCCTTTCTTCCTTGTTCAGGAGCAAGGGGAATGGTTCTTGTGGTACTGCTGTATAAAACATCTCAGAATATTCAAATCTGCCAGGAGGCAACAAGTACAATTACAACAGAGAAAAAGAAACTGGTTCTATTCTGAACAAAAATCAATGGTGTGAAGGACTGGTATTGATGATGTGTTGAGAGAGGCTGAAAAAGAGTAAAACATACTGCAGTCAGCTTTACCTCAGTGTTTGTGTGTTTGTCTGAGCAGATTGCTTCACAGCCCACAAAGTGGGAAAGAAAACCAGAGGACTGTGAAGATGTGCTCCAGGATCTGCCGTTCGGCAAGGCACAGCCTGGCATTTTAAAAGTGGCAAGGAACAAAAGCTGCTGGGGTTCGTGTTGAGTCAGCATTGTTCCTTTGGCAATCTCTGCTCCCAGGCAGGAAGTTACACTCACAGTGTGCACACTCACCACCTTTCTTATGATGTCCAAACTTTTTCAGAGAAAAGGGGAAACGAGAATTAAACACAAGGGTATCAAGAAACATTGCAATGTGAAAAGACAAAACTTTACATGATATTGAATATTACCATCAAGTCATTCCTCAGGTGCCTACAGAAATGAATGGGTGAGCCCATCTGGGTTCAACTGGACACTTTCCTACAGAAGCTAAATGATTCATTTTCAAAAAACCACTTGTATTAAAATATGTAAGTAATTTTGTGATCGTTTAGACTGCTATAACTTGATATAAGATTTCAATCCAGAATCCCCACACATAGCACAATCACAGTTTCCAAACTATAAACATTTATTTCTTTCAAAAATACATGCTCTTAATCTCTGTAGAAACATTCTACTGTCTATTCTGTCTTAAAAAAAAAAGAGTGAACAACCTTTCAATTTTTCTGTTTTCATGCTACATAATCAATGGGTTTTTTTCTTTCATTTTTCTAAACCTCCTGTTCAAATATAAGAAATCTTGTCAGCATCAGAGGATTATAGATATGAACTGTTAGAGATCAGTTACAAATTTTATTTGCTTTTCTATTCATATTCACTTGTTCATACTACTCATCATCTTGTTTTTCAAGGAATTATTTTCCTTGTTTCTACAGCAACTATATTTCAGAAAAGCAAGAACCCAATTCCTCTGTGAATGTGTATATACATGTATATATGTATGCAAAATACATATATAGAGATCACCCCTAAGTAGTATCATCTGCTTGGAAGACAAAGTAAGAGATCACAAGAGCAACAGTTTAGTTCTAAGGGACCTGACCAACTGCAATATGAATAGCACTCAGTAGCAGAAAATGGTTGAAAGATTTGGTGAAGGATCTCAATAAATAAAATATAAAATTATAGTGTGTCCATATGAACTTGAATCATTTCCAATATGACACATTTCTTTTTTCCAGTCAAATAGAGAAGCATATCTTAAATTAATTAGATATTGTTTAAAGTGTTCAAGCTTGTTTGTTTCTCTGCCTTCTATTCAAAAACTTCTGTTAGAGTTTCTGTATAAAGTATCAGTGCTCATCTTCTGCTTATGACATGGAGCTGTAATGATTTCCTCTGCTGTAAATGCTACTGTTTCCATATTAATCTTTTAAACGGGAAATTTGCTTCAATTTCATTGTATAGGAGGCACTGTAAACCATGCAGCTTAAATTTCCTCCTCTTCTGAAAGTTTTTCAAGTCTTTTTCACTCACACTCTTTCTAAAATGAGCAGGCTGAGTAGCTCCATCTTCAGAGTGGGGCTTCTTATTTGGAACCTTCTCTATTTTTTCTGTACCTGCTTGGACAGGAGAGCAGAACCAACACAGAAGCAGCTACATCTACTGCCAGCTATTAACTAACATGGCAGTTTTAATTCTCTTCAACTCAGAGATGATGCTGGATTTCAGGAAGAATAAATGGATGAATGAGCTCAGAACTATCCAGGCTCCAGCAGCTGGATCCCCTGCTTGACACTTTTCAGTGATGTACTTGATGAGTATGGCAAAGAACCCGAAATGAGACATCCCCTCTATTTTTATCTTCTTTGCAACCATACCTTTGTGTATGTGTATGGGAATAAAGGTTATATGGAAGAACAACTCAGTGCACAGATACCATTTTAAGATTGTCCAGGGCACAGATACAATTTTAAGATTGTCCAGGTCCCCAGAACAGGATTGAACTTCTTTTAGGTAGATACTGCACCGGTTTGTTGCTTGCTCAACAGCCAGCACAGCGAGGCTGGGATTCCAGTCAGGGTCTCTTGGCTTTTCATTGTCCCTTTCACATAAATTTCTACCTGGCACCACTTCTCCATATAACTGACACAACATGACCCTCAGCATCATTAATCAGTCAGTCAAGGGCTTTCTGTCATGAGCCGCACCAGAAAACTATTAGAGCTATTGACCTTGGAAAAAACATGCTTAAAAAACTGTGCATTAAACATGGATCCAGCAGTAGGAACAGAGCAATGAAATAACTGGGAGAAAGCAAGCAGAGCCAGAGAAAAGGAGTTCCTGGACAAATTATCCCATTTTACCTACATATGTCGTTAATTTGAGATTTTTACTAAATCAGCTCACATTTTTGTTTTGTCTTTAAGCAGATCATCCTGGGTACAGATTCAGGAAAATATGGTTTATATTGATCACAACATTTGATGGAATATCTCCACAGTGGTATCATCTCCTTTTTCTTGCTACAGTGTCTTATATAGATGAGATTTTAATTGAAAACCTATTTTTAAAATCGAAGATAGTTATTGTTTATTACACAGAGCAAAATCTGAAACCACAAAATCAATTTAATCCTTGCAAACCTTTGTATGCAAGTGAGGAATCATGCATGATTTACATTTTACAGGATCTACAAAAATTAGGAATATAACCTCCGCATTGGGGAATATAAGATTTCCATAAATAGTAGCTGATTTAGCCATTTTAGAAAGTAAATAAAATCAGTAGTGACTATTACACTGAAAAAGCTAAATTTTTCTTGACTTGCAGCGCACACTCCACAAAACTATGCTACTTATTGAGAATATATAGGGAGCAGTACCAACATGTGATCACCGTAACAGCAATCCAGAAACCTTCTGCTCCTAGAGACCTTCAGAACATGCACAGGCAACTTTCCTCCCTCTCCTCAGTAATTGTTGTCCTGATAAGGAAGTTTTGCCATGACCTTCATCACCTCTCACCACAAACCCACTTGTGGCCAGCCAAAACTGGCAGCCAATATCAACCACGCTTTTCCACTCCAGAGGCCTGCCTCCAGATCTTACCCGATCAAATCCCAGAATACACAAACTACAAGAACTACATTCTTGGTTTTCTTTGTTGTATGAAGTTATGGGAACTGAAATATCATAAAGGTCTTTTTCCCTTCATGGTTCAAAGGGGATGTGCCCAAATACAGATTTATCATCTAGTAACTATGCCTGTAGTTAAGTCCATGGGAATAATTGAGAGGTGGTAGAAGATGTTGACAGAATAGCTTTGAGTATCTGTTCAATAGCATGGTTTGAAATAAATCTGATGCAGAAACTTCAAATCTTGTGTGAGTTCCTCAAGTGGATCTATCTACATTTTACTTCCTTCATTGGATCCATTTCTATTGTTCCATTTAACAATTAGTCAACATTACCACTTTTCTTAAGACCCGCATTCACCAGTGTGATCATCACATCTTGAGATCTGAAATCTTACATCTTATATAATGGCTACGTAATAAAGTAACTGCAGTGTATGACATTACACACACACAGAAACAGGCTATTACAATAATTGCACGTGAGAAAATACCTTTGGCTTAATTCTGATTGCATAATTTTAATAAAACAAGGCACATTTTATTTTATTACATTACATTTTATATTACATATAACATTACATTTCCTTTTGTTACATTACAGTGTTGCATGTTCATTCCGTTCTATGTTGGTCACAAGATCCTTTGTGTCACTAATTCCAGGAACTGCATCACCATTAAAATACAAATTATTCTCAAAGCTGTCATTTGTTGGCAAGCAATTCTTTCTTCTTTTGTAGAAAAGATAGCCTGCAAGGCCACTTCCAACTAGGATGATGACAACAACAACAACTACAACTCCTGTTTTGCTGTGGTCCAGGGTAGAAGCCTTCTCATCTTTTGTCATTGCTGAAAACAAATAGGAAGAAATCAAGAGAATGCCACATACTCTTTACCTGATTACTGGAAACAAGTTCTTTAGAATGCATGATCTTGTAAGAAAAAGTGGGTCATTTGTTTCAAAGTAAAAAGAGACAAAGGTAGCAACATAAAATAACTTGGTTTTAAATCCTAACTTCGCATCCTATACCACAAATTATTATTTTTTTTAAAATTTGCATTTGGATGCCAAATAGAGTATATTGTATACTTCTAGGAAACAGTATCATTATAGGAAACAGGTACAGTACTTGGGTATATCAGAAAATTTAAGAGACGTAATACTGAATAGAATTTTTTTGGTTTATGATCTTATGTGGGACTAGTTTTTTTCTACTTGAAAGACAATATTCTTACCCATTGTAGGTATTTCAGCTGGTGGCATTTCAGATGCTGGTGGCATTTCAGTTGCTGGAACTTTGGAAAACATTGAAAAAGAATTATGTTTTTGTATTATAATTTTATTTATTTCCACATTATTTATTATCTATTTCTATATTTTGAACATAGTGAAAATCATGTTCAGATAAATATGTGGTAATATAAATCACTAAATACTTAAAATTCTTGGGTTTAGTTCATACAAAATTATATATGCCTGAGGCATAGCACAATGGTCTAGTGTATTCTGGTCTCACATGTAGTTATTTACATAAACTGGCAGAAAAGGAGAAATATCAAAAAGCTGCATGAAAACTGATCCAGACATCAGAATGAAACCACAAGAAAATCGATACAGTACCTTGAGGATAGACATGGTCAAACATAATTCTCAAGCTAATAAAAATTTCTTGCAGTTCTCATTGTACAAACATAGCAAGTGTAATAAATTTGGTTTGCCAAGAGACTTTGATGGCTTTCCTGCACAGACACTTGAAATCTCTCGTGAACTTCAAAGTGTCCTAGGAGGTATCACATCCAAACTAAAAAGTTTGTAACTCATTCAAGTTTTAACATCTGGACCATGAAATCTGGCTTGCTGGGTAAATAGACCATCACTTAAGATGAAGGTCTTTATTTTGACATGTGGACATAAAATTGGTTGATAACTAAATCTTGAATCAATGCATCATGATTCATTCTGAAAAAGGTGAGCTCAGAAATGTGAATTATTTTTACCAGTCCCCACTTGCATCTTTTCCACAGTGCTGCCCAGGGACAGAACGGAGCCAGCGGCACCACTGTGCAACACAGGAGGTTCCCTCTGAACATCAGGAAACACTTTTTCGCTGTGGGGGTGACTAAGCACCGGCACAGGCTGCCCAGGGAGGTCGTGAATTTCCATCCTTGGATTGTCACTACAGGCCCTTGTAACAAGTCCCTCTCCAGCTGTCTCGTGAGCCCCCTTTAGGTACTGAAAGGTGCTCTAGAACCTTCTCTTCTCCAGGCTGAGCACCTCTTCACTTAAAAAATACTTTATGGAATAGACCTGCTACAGAACTCTCAAATTACTATGGTAAAATTACCTCAATAAATGGAACAGANTGCAGTGTATGACATTACATACACACAGAAACAGGCTATTACAATAATTGCACGTGAGAAAATACCTTTGGCTTAATTCTGATTGCATAATTTTAATAAAACAAGGCACATTTTATTTTATTACATTACATTTTATATTACATATAACATTACATTTCCTTTTGTTACATTACAGTGTTGCATGTTCATTCCGTTCTATGTTGGTCACAAGATCCTTTGTGTCACTAATTCCAGGAACTGCATCACCATTAAAATACAAATTATTCTCAAAGCTGTCATTTGTTGGCAAGCAATTCTTTCTTCTTTTGTAGAAAAGATAGCCTGCAAGGCCACTTCCAACTAGGATGATGACAACAACAACAACTACAACTCCTGTTTTGCTGTGGTCCAGGGTAGAAGCCTTCTCATCTTTTGTCATTGCTGAAAACAAATAGGAAGAAATCAAGAGAATGCCACATACTCTTTACCTGATTACTGGAAACAAGTTCTTTAGAATGCATGATCTTGTAAGAAAAAGTGGGTCATTTGTTTCAAAGTAAAAAGAGACAAAGGTAGCAACATAAAATAACTTGGTTTTAAATCCTAACTTCGCATCCTATACCACAAATTATTATTTTTTTTAAAATTTGCATTTGGATGCCAAATAGAGTATATTGTATACTTCTAGGAAACAGTATCATTATAGGAAACAGGTACAGTACTTGGGTATATCAGAAAATTTAAGAGACGTAATACTGAATAGAATTTTTTTGGTTTATGATCTTATGTGGGACTAGTTTTTTTCTACTTGAAAGACAATATTCTTACCCATTGTAGGTATTTCAGCTGGTGGCATTTCAGATGCTGGTGGCATTTCAGTTGCTGGAACTTTGGAAAACATTGAAAAAGAATTATGTTTTTGTATTATAATTTTATTTATTTCCACATTATTTATTATCTATTTCTATATTTTGAACATAGTGAAAATCATGTTCAGATAAATATGTGGTAATATAAATCACTAAATACTTAAAATTCTTGGGTTTAGTTCATACAAAATTATATATGCCTGAGGCATAGCACAATGGTCTAGTGTATTCTGGTCTCACATGTAGTTATTTACATAAACTGGCAGAAAAGGAGAAATATCAAAAAGCTGCATGAAAACTGATCCAGACATCAGAATGAAACCACAAGAAAATCGATACAGTACCTTGAGGATAGACATGGTCAAACATAATTCTCAAGCTAATAAAAATTTCTTGCAGTTCTCATTGTACAAACATAGCAAGTGTAATAAATTTGGTTTGCCAAGAGACTTTGATGGCTTTCCTGCACAGACACTTGAAATCTCTCGTGAACTTCAAAGTGTCCTAGGAGGTATCACATCCAAACTAAAAAGTTTGTAACTCATTCAAGTTTTAACATCTGGACCATGAAATCTGGCTTGCTGGGTAAATAGACCATCACTTAAGATGAAGGTCTTTATTTTGACATGTGGACATAAAATTGGTTGATAACTAAATCTTGAATCAATGCATCATGATTCATTCTGAAAAAGGTGAGCTCAGAAATGTGAATTATTTTTACCAGTCCCCACTTGCATCTTTTCCACAGTGCTGCCCAGGGACAGAACGGAGCCAGCGGCACCACTGTGCAACACAGGAGGTTCCCTCTGAACATCAGGAAACACTTTTTCGCTGTGGGGGTGACTAAGCACCGGCACAGGCTGCCCAGGGAGGTCGTGAATTTCCATCCTTGGATTGTCACTACAGGCCCTTGTAACAAGTCCCTCTCCAGCTGTCTCGTGAGCCCCCTTTAGGTACTGAAAGGTGCTCTAGAACCTTCTCTTCTCCAGGCTGAGCACCTCTTCACTTAAAAAATACTTTATGGAATAGACCTGCTACAGAACTCTCAAATTACTATGGTAAAATTACCTCAATAAATGGAACAGAAAACAGCATCTATTCTATGGGAAGACTTCAGTCACATTTTTGTGTTTCAGTCTCTTCAGAAAACAGCAAACATAACCAGAAATAGCCAGCGCAACTCAGTAAAACCATGCTTCTAACACTCCGTTTATTAGTCTATAGCTATTTAATAGTTTGTTTAAATTCTGCACATGGAGCATTGTCACAGTTCCGAAAAACCATGCCAAGAAAAGCTGCATTTTTATGACAAAGTACAACTAGATTGTGTCCTGTTTTGGGGTGAGTGACTACATAATCCTTGCACTGAGACTGGAGTTAGGCTGAGGTTGTGGCATTCCAGATCAGTAGACTAGACTGGCTGAAGCTAATCTTAGAAAAATTACCTAGCCTTCACCTGCTTCAGCTCTTTGAAACAGCTCAGCATCAAAATTGGTGAATGCCGGTAGCAGCACAAGTAGTTGAATTGAATGCTCAAAAAGGAAATATGGCCATTTATTTAAACACTTGGTACCCATGCTTATGAATTTTTGTCAATGACAGTGTGAAAAGATGAATAGACTCTGAAAGGGTGGATATACTGAGATTTTGCAGTATTTCCTGTAAAAGATACAGTCATCATTACAAGCATTTGAGTATGCAAGAATAATTTTGCATGAGAACAAATTTACAGAAAAGATAGCAGAATTTCTCTTATTTCCAGTATTATAGAGGAAGTACTGCAGCTACTACATGCATTTCAACCTTCTTAGGAAGCATAATTACCGATTTTGGTATTGCAATACACTCTGAAGGAAATTTTTATGATGACTTAAGGAATACTTATGCATTAGATGCTCCTATTCTCAAATTTGGACATTCAGTTATTTCAGGACACCTTCAGCTTAGCACATTCAAACTGTGCTATTTGCTTTGCTTTTCATTCATTCATATTTTCACAACAGGAGGATAAAGAGACAAAAGATTCCAAGCTGTTAAATAATGCACACTTCATAAATACTCAATTCACAGAAACACTATGTCATACTCGGAAAACACGTGCACATGAGACTGGCAGAGGGAAATAAACAATGGCTACTCCACGAGCAGAGCAGAGGAGATGCCCTAAGGAATTTATTTGCATATAGATGAGACAAATTTGTTATGCCAGGCATGGTCCTTAAATTGTGATTGCTCAACAATTGTCAATAGAAAACACACAAATTTGTGAAGTGTATACACTAGGTACAGGTAAGATATGAACACAGTCTTTTAAAAGCAATTCTTAAGGGACTTGAGCACTGTCCAGAACTTCTGCTTTCTGGTCAGAGTCATTCTGTCTTTTTTTTTGGCATGGAAATTTGCATGCTTTGGCATTTATAAAAACTCAGAACACTCAGCTAAAATGCATTGTGTGTAATGGCCACCTACTAATACTAGCATACAAAGAGCATACTCCATACATAAAATTGATTCATAAATGCAGCACTTACTTTTTGGCTTTTTACAAATATATCCTTTGTAGGAAGAGCAATAGAAATTATTCCAATACCCAGAGTTTGCATACATTTCAACACAGTGCTCATTTTGTTGAGAAGAAGGTTCTCCCACATTCCAGTTGACAAAATCCACTGCAGTGTTGTCTAGCCACAGCCATTGTCCTAATTGAAAAAAACATTGAATATGGAAAAAAAAGATAGTATAAATTTCTATACTGACACCTTCACATGCTCCATATTTAACGCCTTTGTGAGGAATTTACTTGTCGTCACTTCTGGAGACAGACCACTAAACTATTTACTTCTGATACAATGTGTTGCCCCTAAGTTTTTATGCAAATGATTTTGGAAATATCTATATTTGGAAAATGCAGACAAATCTGGCTTATGGTATTGCAAAGGCAAGACAGATCCAAGCAGAATCTCCCACAAGTTATAGCAATAGTGCAGTGTCAGTTATTTATTCCATTTATAGAAATAAATGACATTAAAATACAGCTTAACTTCACCAGAATGCTCTTTTTTTCAGTAATTTGTAGGAAGGTTTTGTGTTACAAAGCCCACACTGAAGTCTTTCTAAGTCCAGTTTTATTCCATCTATTTTCCAGTTTCTGGTCCTTTCCACAAGCTTTACACAGACTATTTTCCCTTTTATAGATCTCCTTCCAAAATCTTGTGATCACTGTTGTTCAGCTATGCTTGGGACTTTCTGCTTCTTCCTTCCGGTTCCTTTTTTCTTTCTTACTTTTAATAGTGCTATTTATTTAGAATAAATGTTGTAAGTAAGTTGAGTAAGTTGTACTCAAGCAAATTCTTAGACTCAGCATGAAAGTTGTATTTTGGTTTCTTTTAAGATTCTACATATTTTGCGTTTGTTTTGGGGTTTTTTTTATAATTCCTGACACCATTTGAGTGAGAACATGGCATCTAAATACAATCTGGATACATACATAGAAGAACAAAATTTAGTTATACAGTCACGATGAAATCGCCATAATCACTCTCTAGAGCTACAACGAAGAGCTGAAGAACTCTTGTGTTTGTGATCACTGTAAGAAATGTGCTGTTCTGCACTAGTCTAGAACCACTTTAAAAATCATTTTTTGTGTCAATTGACCACATGAGTAAACCTCAGTTTTCCTCTATGTGTCATGCATATAAATCACTACTCTCAAATTCTTTCCTTCACTGAAAATTTTCATTATTCCTGATTAAGATTCAAGCAATGTAACTGAAACGCTGTCTTCTCCCTAAGAAGTCTATCATTCAAGTGCATGGGTAGGCAGCTGTAAAAAAACCCCTCCAAAACTCAGGAAAACCCCACCTG
Source organism: Oreocharis arfaki (assembly GCA_013398015.1). Classification (NCBI taxonomy): domain Eukaryota; kingdom Metazoa; phylum Chordata; class Aves; order Passeriformes; family Paramythiidae; genus Oreocharis; species Oreocharis arfaki. Next base: position 851,422 of record VZRR01001564.1, on the reverse strand, counting down.
AAGTCACCTGAAATATTTTGCAACCCTGTCTCTGGTAGGTACACTGGGACTTTTTGCCTGAACAGTACTAGACTAAAGTTTAAAGTCTATCATAAAGATAGAAATACCTATCTAATTAAATACTGATTGTATTAATAAAAAAGCAATAGTTATCAAATTAAAGATTTAATTAAAGCAGTCTCTTGCCTATTCTGTCTTGCTTTATCTTCCTTAAAGTGAGGCAGAAAATAGAAAAGCTTGTGATACACAATTCCAAAGACACATTCTACAATTGAAGCTGTTCTGAGGGCCAGCTGTAACTAAAATGAGAGACTGGTCATTCCAGGATGGTGATTCCGCCGACTAGAGGTTATGTCAGCCACATTATTCTCTAGCTCAAAAACTGGAGTGTCTCAGTGAAAGGCACACGGATCCCTGGGCTATTCACATTTGAGAAGAACTGTTTGACTTCGGCTCGACTCCCAGCACGGTCCTGTCTGTACTCTGCTATATGCATCTTTGTACCTTACTTTGTTGTGAATTACTTTTCTTCCTCTAAGGGGAAGTTTCTGTGCCTGATCTTTCTGTTGTGTATTATTGGTTATTTCTTGACTGCAATTTACCAGCTTCCCCTATGATGACAATATAGTAAATTTTCTGATTTCATTATATACATATTACAGAAGTAAAATGTGAAATTTTCAACACTCATGTCAAACCGCTTGCAGTAATTATTCACTAAGAAAAAAGATGTTAAAAGTAGAGAAAGTACCATCAACATTTCTGTACATTCCTGTCCAAAATGTTGATGTTTTCCCTTCAAGTGGTTCAATGCTGTAGGTCAGAAAGTTGGCTTCAGCTGAGTCTTCAACTGAGACCAAAGTGGCACCTGGAAGACACAGGGAAAGGAAAATCTCTTAGAGACGTTTCGCAGTGGAAAGCATTCTCCTTGTTCTGTCAACAAACTAGTTCACAAGAACCCAGGAACCACCTTGAGGGCCAGAAAAGAGAAGGAGTCTTCTCACCCAGTACCAGGTGTCTGTATTTGCCATGGGTTTCACTAGTAGGTTTATTATCAGTGAAGGCCTAGGGTGCAATTCAGCTGACCACATGTCAGTACATACCTCCAGGGAAGATAAAGCTATGATCAGTTCCACTGGCAGAGTGAATGAGATCTCTGCATAATCTAATGGGAGACCAGACGCCTAAGTCACATTGCCACCAATGCTATAGACAACAATGCTACAGACATATGAAGTCCAGCATAATCAATCTTCATCCCTTTCCCGAAGAAGGAAGTTGAGAGAATGCAACTGCTCAACAGCCCTAGTTCACTCATATATTATCCAGAATAAAGAGCTTTAACTTTCACTCCAGTGGCATAAAACTGCAATATTCAAGGGGGAAATTGGATCAAGAATACAAAAGATATAAATTCAATTAAAATAAACTTTAGTGACTGCTGTGGATAAAGCTGTTTATCTCCTTTCAGCGTCAAAGTACAAGTTTTCCACTTTCGTGATCTTCACTCCAGGCCACACAGCTCTTCTCATGGCCAGTGCCACATGCATGAGACACAGTGTGTGCTATTGGTAGACAGCTATTTTCCATTACCTTTTAAATTAAGGCAATAATTGGGATGCAACTGTCTTGTCCAACACTTGGACCATCCTTGAAATCACAAAAACATATAACACATGTTCAGCTTTCCACAGTTAGGAAAACGAGTCAGGAATATGTGCTCAATAAGTAGGATACTTACCCAATCGAAGACATTCTAAAGACGCCTGGGCCCAGTTTCTTGAAGATGAAGATTCAATGTAGTAGCAATGACCTCGGAAAGGGATCCAAGATCTGTGTCCTTCTGATTCAGGGCACTTTCCTGGAAGCTGAGGGGGCTCGGTGGGAGCTTGAACTGATTAAACATAGTTAAAAAAACCGCATGACTACTCCCTGACATTCGCTGCATTTTGATTTTTGAGGTTTTTGATATTACAAGTTTATTCAATATCAGAATAAATAGCAAGTAATGTGAGCCTAAGCTTTGCAAAATTTATCTAACATTATTTATATAAAGTGATAGCTATTCACAGCCACACTAGCCTTTCCTTACTACGTGTTTGCACTAATTTTAAAGTAGCCCAGTTCAACCTAAGTAAATCCTAATGATTTCATCTATTTAGCTCTTGAAATAAAACCCAGCATCTCCAAAGAGATATTTGTTGTTATTGCAATAGTCAGATTCAAGTTCTTACCATCAGATTTTTTGCAAACAGAGAAGTAACTTTCATTGCAGAATCCTGTCTTCCAGACTCCAGTAATGTCAAGATAGACACAGCCTATATTCTGCTTTGGCTCCCCTTCAGCCCATTTCGTGTACTTCATTTTCCAGTTATCAATCCATTCGTAACGCCCATTGGTCTAAGAAAAAAACACATCAACTGGAATGATGTTTTCTATCTACTCTGTCTACGTAGTACTTTGTGCCAAAAAGACTGGGGCTTTTCTTAGAAACCAATAACAAATACAAATGGCTCAAACTTTGAAATTTTTGTTTTGACAAACAGCTATTTATGGAAAAATACAGCAGTGCAACAAGTACTTCTCAGCAAAAGGAAACACAAAGTGACATTGAATTAATTTTGAAATTAACAATACCTTTAATTTGGGACTAATAACAATTTCATTTTAAATAATATGTAGGAGTGAAATTCTGATGACTAATTTTTGCACTAGCCGTTTCCCCAGAAGTTTCAAGACACATAGATTATTTTAACTTGAAATGCATTTAAAACCATAGTCATTTCCTGCCAATGGTTAACTCAGCGATTCATCCTGGTGACTAATGTTAGAAGGCTCTTTTAATTTTTGGAAATGGTGTGTTATGTTCATATATTTGGGGTTTTTTCATTTGCTCAGCCAAATGGAGTGAGTGTGGGACAAGTTTCTGTGCCAAGAAGAACAAAATATTATATTTAAATATGCAGAAAGTATTAAAATACCAAACAACTGGGAAAGGGGAGACAAAAAAAATTAAACTAGGCAAACTAATTAATTATTTTCCTAACTATCCTCAAAAATGTTTAAATATTTATCGTAATAGCACCTTCTTATATTTCTCAAAATTAGGGATTGTTATTTAGAATAAATGCTTTCTTCCATAATTTCTAAAATATGAGGATTTTATATCACATATATATTGCATTTATACCTGAGATAAAGAGATATTTCAAGATGCTGGCCTAAAATGTCTTATTTGGAAGCGCACAGTGTGGAATATCATAGAAAAAGTGTGAAAAGCATGCGCAATATATACAATTTAATCAGATTAACAGAAGGGGATGGATTCCTCTGACAGCACAAAAAAGTATTTAGGTGCAAGATATAAACAGATAAGCTAAAGTAAAGAGAGATAATAAGACTTTTCAGTTCCTGATTTGTCCATGAGAGAAGCAGCATCATGTTCAATTAGTTTAATGTTCTTACCACATTACTGTTAAGACCAATCCACAAAGGCACCCCATATTTTAATATCTTCAGCCACAGGAATGAATGACTGTAGGGGTCTAAGACACTGGAAAGGTCAAATTGATTTTGTTTGCAGTTTTTCCGTGCCTCCTCCCATGTCATTTTGGTATGGATGAACAAATAACTACTATTACCATAACGGATAATGTTCGATGGGGATGAAGTTGTAGAAGGCAGAAATTCAGCATCTGTAGAATAAAGGATGAGAAAAAGACCTATGTACTTGTTCAAAAGGTGAGTATGACTTCACTGTGGTTGCAAATAGAATTAAACAAAGGTCTTCCGTCTTTATTTTGTATTCCCTGATTTATAATCAGCATGGGTTGGATGCACTACGCTTTAAGGTAGCATCAGTAGTAAAATTCATTTACAAAGCTGTAGAAAAGAAAAGAGCTGCTTAAAGCGACTTCTGATAAAGAGTAAAGCGGCATTCTGTGTAATCATCAAGAACAGTATTACTGAAATTACTGAGGATTAGGTCATAATTTTTTTCATAATTTTTTTTCATCAAATGAAATTGTTTGCAGAAACTGTGTGGTTTTCCAAGGATTTTTTGCCCCAAGAGACAAAATATTCACAACAGACCAGTCCTTAAAATTATTCAGGTACCTAAACAGATGATAGATTTAAATATTTTAGTCTCTTTTTTTTGAGTCGATTTTGCTCAAGTTCAGTGCAGATGAGTTGCAGTCTTGCTCCAACAGTTCATGCTGCATGTACAAACCAGTTCATGCTACATATACAACCATTTTCCATAACAGGTTTTGAAAGCCAATGTGCTCAGAAAATTAAAAAACCATGGAACAAACGTCATATTGAGGGTCATACTAGACACAAAGATGCGGATACAAATTCCAGCTAAGGAAGATAGCAACACAGCATTTGCTGGGAAGGGTCGAGTGAGAGCAGTGACTAATCAGACTTCTGACACATGTGACCCTTTTGTTCCTGCTTGAAGAACAATTTGTGCATTTATCTTTACTGGAAGCAAAATGGCGTTCAAATACACATATTTAAGCAATTCCCTGAAAAAAAGGGTTTGACTGTGTTTTAACTAAAAAGAGAAGTACCTGCATTAATTTGGCATATATATCCTCTGCTGTTATCACAACTCTGATCAGCCCACTTCCCTGCTTCCTTAACAGGTTTGTTTCTCATGACAACACAATCAGCCTCAAGGCAAAGAGATAAAACATCAGTTAAAAATAGCTAGAAAAAGCAAATATGAAACTTTTTTCCCCCTTTTACATCTTCAGATACAAGTAATGCTGTAATTTTACTCTCATATCTTTGTAACATTTCAGAGCACAAGTTTCAAGTTTCACAAGTGATGTGGAAGTTCTATTTCTCTTACACTTCATAAATTTCTTAATTACATTCTATTGCACCGCTTTGGGGTGAGTAAGCAGACCAGAGGAATTCTAGTATTCTCAATCCTCAGGTATACAGCATGGAGAGAAAGAGTCACAGACAACATAAAGAGAAATTGGATCAATAACTGTAGAAAAGACTGGTTAACTTTGCCCCAGAAATAAAACAGGACCCTTAATGTGCAATGCAACAATTTATTGTTTCAAGCTGGAATAGTAGGCACAGCAAAGTTAGAACAGCTCCTGCCCAAAGGCAGCCACTGATCTGCCAATACCACCCTTACTATGACATTTCAACTTCTCTGACATGGATGCAACAGCTAGAACTTAGGTTAGCACATATTAATTAAACAGCAATCAGTGTAAAAGCCTGCAGCGTTACAAGTGGCTTTGTGCAATGAAACATCCATATTTATTTATTCTATTTACTTATTTCCCTTTTTCCTCTCCATGAGAAGATGTACAGATAAATACTTCATCTGTGAGTGAAAAGCATTGGGATTTAAATCTTTCAAACTGAACAGTTGCATACTAATTTTTACTACCTATGATGACATTTTTTGCTAAGATCAAGTAAACTTAAAAATAAACCTGAAATTTATAAAAGAGGGTCTCTATAAGTTTTCACTTAAGACTTCATAAAAATCCTATTACTTTACATAAAAAGAGACAAACATATATTATTTCTTTCAGAAGTAGCATTTTAAAAATATTTTCTTTTGAACTCCAAATTCTACTTAATTTTCTTCCTCCTTTAGAGATAAGAAGCTCACAGGTGCTACTTTCAAAAACAGGGGAAAGGACATTATCCATAAAAAAAAAATTTCTACATTAAGAACATCCTTCAAGAAAAATAGAGCTAGCACTATAAAGTGCTGTAGTTCCAGAGTACAGAACTATCTACCCACCCATGATCAGAGAGAAAGGAACTCTGTGACCTATCAGATCAGTTTGTTTGACAGAGAAATAGAGAAAGTGGTTTTCTGGTGGCTTTGGTTATTTTTTTCCACTGTAAAAATTGAATGGCTCTCTTTTTATAGAGTCATGTCCTTTCTGCAACTGTGACTGGCAGAATTTGTGTATTTGCTTCTATGTAAGACATCTGTTTGAGGGGAATGTTTGTAAAAGCCTCCTTGCAAACCGCATGCCAACTGAGGAACCTGCCAAGTTCCGGCAAAACTGTTGACAGAGGCTGGGAGGATGTCCTCATTCTGTGCTTTGGGGCAAATGCCACAGGCAGGAGAACCACTGCCCTCTTTACACAGCCCATGAGAGAACAAAGGCTGAACACTGAAGCTGCATAGCCTTCAAGAACACAGAGAACTGAAAACTGAGACAAGTCTTCGTATGAACACTCCGCAGATCCTGTCACCAGTCACAAGGGCTCAAAACCATTCTCTCTACTTGGATTTATATTCCACACGTATAAAAGTAGAAAGTAGTGAGTCAAGCAGCAACACACCTAAAATCACCACAAATGCATGAATCCAATCTTAAGCAAGGTGGGTGTTGGTCTCTTCTCCCCAGTATAACAAGTGCTAGGACAAGAGGAAATGGCCTGAAGTTGTGCCAAGAAATTAACACAACTAGATCAGATATTAGGAAAAATTTCATCACTCAAAGAGTTTTCAGTCATTGGAACAGGCTGCCCAGGGAAAAGTGGTTGAGTCACAATCCCCGGAGGTGTTTAATAGATGTGTGGATGAGGGACTTAGGGACATGGTTTAATGGTGACCTTGGCAGTGCAGTACTAAGGGTTGAATTAAATGATCTTAGAAGCTTTTTCCAACCTAAATGATCCTATGATTCTGTAAAATCAAATTTCGGTGAACAATTTGTGATTGCTACTTACCTGGCTGCTGTATGCATACGAATCTATACGTCCCGATGGGAAGCCTTTGGCCCAGTTTGTAAAGTAAACCCCTGTTCCATCTGTCCAGAGGAACCTCATTTCATGATTTATATCATTTAATCCAATCCATGTATCAGTAACAAAATCTTTTAAATGAAAGGTGAGGAAAGCTAGAATAAAAAAAAATGCAAAGAAAAAGAGGAAAAATTTTAATGTGGACAGTTGAAATATTTGGCCTCAGTGAGACTGCTGATATTAAATACTTTTTCTGAAATACATAACACTCCACTGCTGGCACCACAAGCAGGTAAGATGAAAAGGAGATGAATGCTGAGTTTGATGAACTGGGAACCAGATCTATAACTGTGGCTTTGGGCAAAATACTTCAGCTAAGTATCTAACCTGCTACTGGGATGAACCTCAAAAATGTGACAGAAATTTTTTGTACTGTCTCAAGACACTTTTGAATCCTAGTTCCGCAATGAGGCATAAAAAGCCGTGGAGATCACAGGCAGTTTTGATAATCCCACAAGAGTGGTTGCCCCCCAGTGACATAACAGCACCACTGAGCTCCTGCCATTTGTGTATTTGCACAAGCAGTGCTGTTCTAGAACCATGAGGGTGTTTCTTCCCTCCGTGGACAGCTGGGCAGTAGCCTGCCCTGCCTTGGCAGGCAGCAAAATGTGCAAGCAACATGCTTCAAATGAGCCTTAACAGAACTATTAAACACAAGCAAATCAATTGTCACAGCTTTGCATGGTCCAGGTGGGTGCTGATGTGTCTTAGCTAACGTGGCTAACTCACAAATAGAGCAGGCTAGGTCAACTGACATTAATCAACCCACTAATCCATTATTCATCAAATGCTGTAATAAAATGAACATATCATGGCTTTTTCCATCCTCTGCAGTCATTATTATGAATTTTTTTTCCTTTGAAAAGAATAGATTAATTTTGGCCAGCTCTGTTAATCATTAATTTTCCTTTAGCATTTTTAAATGTATGCAATTTACTCCTCCAGGAATGAAATCTGTAGATTTCTTTGCCAAACATTCGCATTGCTGTTCTGCCAGAAACTGTAACAGGAACTCAAGCCTTTATGCTGCACTTCCTGCAGAGATGGTAGTTTTGTGCTAATAGCTTCATTGCTCATTTCTCTTTTACCTAGAATTCAAGTCCTGCACATGAACTAACCACCTGAAATCTGTACTGCAGAAATTGTGTAGGATAAGAATATAACTGTTTGAAAAATGAAATTTTGATTCTTCAGCTCTTCATGGGTGGAAAACACAGTTAGTACTAAGTTCTTATCAGCAGTTAAAATTCAAACTATTTAATTGCTCGGACTTCGATGCATTGTTTTACAATGGTTGAGTTTTCAGTATGCTCTCTAGAGTTCACAGCCAGTATATGTTGGGCAGCACCTGTTTTTTGTCACATTCACATGTAGGATAAAAGAGTATGTCTAAAAAAGAGGGTGTTATTAATATCTATCAAGGTCTTCCCCAGTTTTTAGTTTGAACATGTGCCTTGCTTATGCAGAGGGAACTTTTCCCTGCTCATCTCCCTGAGACATGGATGCAGCTCTTGGGTTCATTACAATAAGCTCTTCTAGTGAAAAGGTGAGCTCTGGATATGTGTATGAGCACTGAAACCTGTTTCAAGTTGCCCACAGGCAAGTTCTCATCCTAAAGGTGTTCTGCTTGATTTAACAGGAAAGCCGTGCAGCAAGTTAATGCCACCTAGTGAAACCACATTGTTTAGAATGGAAATTGCAGTGTCCAGCTGGCATCATGCACAAGCAGGAAAAAACACTACTTTGGCTGCCAGGACAATATACACATATATATATCTGAGCCAACACTAAAATTCTTTAGATTCAAGTGAAGACTTCATTTCAAATTTCTAAAAATTATATGTTTTGGAACAAAAATCAGATGTGCAATCATTATTCAAATCTGTTTGTATTCAGACAAAAACCCCAGCCACCCTGTAAGGATTAAATGTCATCTCATTTGGTTGCTACAAAACTGTGCACAGTACCTTGCACTTGTTCATTAGGGATCGAGGCCAGGTTTCCTCCTAAATTCATGCAAGCTGTTCGTGCAGCATGCCAAGTAACACGTTCCTCTTCTGTAGATCCAAATATTTTGTAACACTAAAATAAGAACAAATTCTCTGTATATTATCTTTACTCCAATATCCCTCAATTTATAAGCACTGCTTAAAACAGAGCAAGATGCAGAAAAGGCAGTAAAATAATGCATTTATCTGAAAAAATACATTCAACTTTAAATGAGCTTTTTGTGTTGGTCCTGGTTCTATATAAAATTAGAAGTTTCATTAAAGTGTTTTGCTCAACAAATAGATTTGATCTGATTTTTCTAGGGGTAGAAAATGAGCAAATCCTGACTTTTTTATAGACAGCAAACAGTGCTAAGTTATGCATGAATTATCTTAGTCTGATTATTAATTTTACTCTACAGAGCATACCATGTTAGTAAAGTTAAGAAAGACAAAATATAGTCAGGAAAAAGCATTATGGTTTGGTTAAAAAACACCAAGATCAAGGCATCAATACTTCAGGAATTCTGACTAAATGCGTATCAAAAGATTTGAAGAGCTGACTAGAGAATGTCTTTCTGCAACTTCTACTGAATATGCCTCATTAGAATCATCAAAAAAGCACTTTTTCTGCAAAACAGAGGATGGACAAAGAAAAGCATGCATGTGTCATAGCTCTCCGCATAAAAACAATATTTTGTTTTAATAAGAAAAAGTATGATTAATAATTCCCTTGCTTTCTATTTCATGCTTAGCCAAACATCCAGCATGCACTGTATTTGCTATGGTACCTTGTCATGAAAAGAAAGCCAAGCTGGACGACATCCTCTTGGAGTTGATAATGTCGTCGGAGGAACAGTCGAATTAATGGAACTGTTGTGCCTCTCACAGATGTAGGGATTTGGATAGCCACAGTTTATATCATTCCAAAATCCTGGATGTAAGATAAATGGGGAACTGTGTGACACCACATCTCGAGTGGGTTAGTGGAAATCAGTTTCACTCATTCGCACATAAAGCACTTTTAGTTGAAAGATAAGATCAAAGCTGTCTCTCAGTTTATTATCATTCACTATCAGTGTCTAGGAAAAATATGTTACTTTATATACACTGTACTTACAGAATGTTAAAAGCTTTGTAGAACCAGGTACAAGAAATTTCATAGTGGCACATTAGGTCAATTTTAATACAAAATATAAACCAGCAATCACAACCATAGACCTCCAGCCACAGACCTCTATCAGAGCTTCCCCATGTTAGGCTTAAGGTAAGCACAAGAGTACAAAACTATTAAGACCTGTATGTTTTAATATGGTCTACTTCAACAACTTTTTGCAAAAGAGGAAAAAAAGAGGGGGAAGGGGTGCTTCTCAGAAGAAAAAAAAATGTTGAGATGTAAACAAATAATGAAATTCATGCAAGAAACACAAAACTCACCTAAATTCTTATACATAACTACACAGTTTTCATCATTATTTGCAAAGTTAGGTTCATGTGGTGCCCATGCCAAATAATTCACTGGAGTGCCATCCATCCAGCTTAAGAAAAACAATCCAACAAAATGCTTCTTTAACATAAAATAGAATTTCTTCCACGTTAAAAAAGTGACTTTGCAATATGCTTAATATAGCTGTTCACAGTAAAGTGTACAAGGTTTTTTGACCAAATTGCCTCTTTACTAGTTGCACTGAACTTACTTTCTGCACAAAGACATAGAAGGTAAAATACAAACATTGAAAAAGGTGAACATCCATACAGATTAGGCAGTGAAGAACAAAATCATAACCAGGCAAATTATTAGGACACATCTTTCTAGTGGTCTGCAAGTGACAGAGGTGCCCAGGTTCATCCTTCAGGTACATGCACAATGTACTTAAAAGTATATTCGTCTTAGGGTCCCTACAAAACCAGAAAGGCAGAAACACCTCATTTTCAGAGGGTGATCTGGCTCATCTAACATCCTAATCATCCTCTGGAGGTCCCTCATTGTGACTGTGGACTATAAGGAGAGCTGAGAACTACTAGGCATCAATCCAGGCACTTCAAACACCAACTGAACCGAATCCAAGCCTGAATAACCATCACATGACAAAATCGATATGGTGCCATATAACAACATTCAGAAGGGCTTGCAGGAAACCTGCCTGTCCTCACATTACAACAGCGATCTTTGTTCTAGAAAAAGAAAATAGGTTTCATTTGTTCCTTTATTAGAGTCTGTTCTCAACAGTTAAGGATGCGGAAAAAGAACATTTTTACTTACCAGAAGTCTTATATATTTACAGTTTGGATGTCTGTTTATATTTTCAGGATAAAGCATACAATTAAGGACACTATAATTCCTGTTAAAAAATTCTAAATATATTAGCTGCAGGGCAATTTTTGAGCCATCTTTGGGTGAATTCTATTTAGGAAACATGCAACATTTCTTCTGAATAATCTAGAGCTAAATTAAGATGGAATTAAATCACTTGAGAATACAATCATGTTTAAATTAAGACTCAAAACTAGGTATGACCTACCTTGTACGTTGGTCAATACTTAGTTGTAAACCAATGAAATATGCATCCTCCTTGCCATTTTTCAATATCTAGAATGCAAAAACTAAAATTGTACTAATGTCCTCTATGGTCATATAAATCTGTCACGTTACTGAGGATTAATATACCTCTAACTGAGGGAAGATATGAACTGGGTATATTCTCTAGCTACAACATTTAAGTTAAAGCAGCTCACAGCTGACAGTCCACAGTCAAACTTCCCCATTGGCCAAAAGGAGTGGTTACTGTATCAACACCTCTCACATTTTACTTGAAAGCCCCTGAAATCAGTGCCTATTTCACAGTATTTGCAATGGACTTTATCTGACAAATTTCTCGAAAAGACAGGCCCCTTCCTGCATTTTGGATATAAACTGATATGCACCCTTGTATCCTCTCACTGTCACTCTTGAGCCAGCTCAGGAAATGTTCTGTGTAATTCAAATACAACTTTTAAGCACATTCTTGATTAAAAATCAGTTGGCCTCAGGCAGCATAAAAAGCAAACAACTCCAATTATGTAGGAAATGGGATTTCAAAGCTCTTTGTCATGGCATAATCCATGTTTCAGTTTGATCTCTCTTCATAATTATATTCTCACAAGAAGAAGGAGGCAAAGGAGCAAACTTGAGGACCAAAAAGAGATGGCTAGGTAGACTACAGCCCAGATAAATGGACAAGATCTGAAGTCAAGGTTCTGAGTGTTGCATGTAAGTCAGTTGCTGGTTTGATTCACTACTTATCAAATACACAATCATAGCTCACTGTAATACTTTTGTGTATTACAAAAAGTGTAATACTTTTGTTAAAATGAATCCACAGATCCCTTAAAAGTTAGCATTAGTTTGTTCTTCATACTAATCTGGCTTAGTGTAACTGCAACTTCACTATCAAAACTTGTAGGGAGAACGCCATGGTGAAAAGGATTTGTGCCCATGCTCACTTGTTTTAGATGGTTTATTCCATAGTATTAATGATTTTTCTTACATATCGCCAGAGGAACTTTCTTTCACTTTCACTCTCAATGACAGAAAGGTCTCCAAAGTTCTTTTTGCAGAACTCACGACCCGCTTCCATAGGAGCAGTCTCGTTGCTGAAATAGTATTGTTTGTCTCCATGTATAATCCATCCATCCTCAGTAGTCTTGTACTCTGTAAGATAATTGCCAAGCTAACTATATTGCTCCTGAGATACAAGACATCCTCCTTAATAAAATTTTAACACACACACACAAGGAACAATAGCAGTAACACCTACTGGGTGCAGGAGATTCTGTTGGTTCAGGCTTCACACTTGCCCCTGTGAGAAAAAAAAATATTTATTATGATTGTATACTTTCTGTCTAAAGAGAAAATATTTTCTGTGACTGATAGGCATGTTTTAATACTGACATTGACTTCTATGGCTAGCAATGGATTTAACACCAAAATGTAGATGGAACTAAATAGCCTAAATCTCTTATTTTTTGGCATATTATTCAATTTTAGGTACATAGTCTTGTTCCCTGAGGTTAGTCCTTATGTGCGAAGTATTATAAATACCTTGAACTTTACCTGAATTAAGTATTTTTTTAAATTCATTAAAAGCAGAAAACCTAATGTCCCAAAGCATTAACTCTGTTAAGACAGTTGTCCCAGATCTCCCTCTCTCTCTTTTCCCCTGGCCACAAATATTTGATTTCTGGCTTAAATCAGAGGCATCAAGAATGAAGGCTGGGTTATCATCTAATGTGGTGCCCGAGCTACTACAGAGTGAGTGAGGTTCTTTCCATCTTTCTCTGGTTGAGAGTTATTTCTGCCTTGATCTTACAAATTTCCCCAGATAAAATCTCACTGGAAAAGATTAACTGGCCCTTTATGAAAGGAAAAACTTCAGACTAAAGAATTCCCTTTTTTTTTTTTTTTTTTGCTGTGGCATCATGGAGAGGCGATCTTTGATGTCATCATTAGCATCTCAGGAAAGCAATCTATTATACAGGAAAGCTCTGTCAGTTAAGGCTTACCAATTAATTTTGTGCTAAAATACAATCTCACAAATAATGACATTTATTAAGAAAATCTATGCCTAAGAAATTATTTTACCAATGTAAGGCAGAGCTGATATTTATTGTCAATAATCTAATGCAGCATCTTTATTTTTCTCCTCTCCGTCCCACTGTAAGAATGCAGTAAACACTTAAATGTGCACTTTCTAAAAAGCTCAAATTTACATAGATGCCCTGCTAGTGGAACTCAAGTGTTCCCTAAATTATAAATATTGTCTTGATGTCTTCAGTAAATAAAAAGCATCCAAACACATATCTCATGAGAATTTAGTGAGTAACCAACATGTGATTATAGAAATAAAGTATCTCAAAAACAAGCTCCATCTTGAAACTACACACTCTTAACAGACAAAGCAGCACCTGAGGAAGGATTTTTCACACATTAAAAAATCGAGTAAGTGAACTGATTTGTAAACTATTTACTAGCAACTTGAAAGTCAACTCAGAAAAAAAAATCCATAATAGGATTTGTTGGAGAAGGCATAAATTTTCTAAATGAAAAGTAAAATGTGAAGATGAATATTCAAAGTAACATTCCCAATGTATCAAGTATCATATTACCCTTTTTGAAATCATAAAGAACAGTGAGAAGTCCCAGCAAGGCACTAAAAGCTCTGCACCTTTAAATACCTCAAAGACATAAACATCCTTATACCACTATAATGTTTCGCATTACGCAGGAAACTATTCTTTTAAAGAGGTTTTGAAACTTTTTAACTCTGAAAGTTAAGGTAAAAATCAACTGAGAATATCTTCTTATTACGCCAATACATAGGAGTAAGCAATACCTTTTCTTATTTGGCAAATCCATCCATACATATAATCACAGTGCCTGTCATTCCAAAGCATGCTGGAATCACCACTGATCTCTGTACAAAGTTCAACTCCTTGGTAATTATTTGGCTCTCCAAAGCCCCAGTTTTCATATCTCACCTATGACAGAAGAAGTTTTGTGAAGATTCTGTTATATGGAAATAAAATAAGGGAGAGAGGGAGGAGATAGCACCAAAGCACAGACCTACAATTTGTTCCTACTGTCAGTTTGAAAACTTATATAGGAGGAAACCAGAATCCCCCTGTGCAAATGCTGACACTTCAGACTTTTTTCACGTTGCAAATGGATTGCAGCTTTGGTAATGGTTGGTTTTGTTCACACTTGGAAGAATATCAACATTTTTTATGGGACCTAAATTCGGTAAAATAAATTTAGTAACAAAGTTGGGGCATGCTACATCTTGATATTAAATTAATTAAATTTACAGCATGAGTAAAATAACATATTATTCAGATACAGTAAAAATGTTAGCATTTTCCTCAGAAGAGTATTACTGCTATTCTAATTTTCCTATATAAAATAGAGTTTCAAGTTTCTGTACTGTAAATTGCCATAGATAGATCTTGACCAACCTTGCATCAAGTACACCTACATCTCCAAAATCGCTTTTGTTTCTACAATTTTATACCTTAGTTTAAATTGCTATAAGTCAAACTGGCATTTAAAAAATGCCTTCATCTCCATGGAATGTAAGACACTGCAGATAATGAGCAAAGAAAAGGAATACAAAAGAAGAACTATTTTACTTTAAAAAATCCCTGTATTTGTAACATCTTTTTATTCTACATGTATTTAGTTTCCTTGCTGATTCAATGTGTATCTTCCTATCGAAAATCAGTATGTTTTAGCCAAAAAATTTGAGCCATGAAATTGCTTTTCATTAGCTTTCCTAAAGAGAGCATAATACAGAGGGTAATGATTAAGCATAAAATTACACAGAAACACATACACTACACATACTTGAGAAGCACAGGGAATGCAAAATAACAGCTGTGGAAAATTAAATTACTCACTGGAGATCCATCACTCCAAGCAAAGCCATCGTCAGGATTCAAGTAATATAAACCCATCCAGAAATTCTGGTGGTAATAGCCATTGTTTCTAAACCAAAAAAAAAGTCCCAATACTAATAAGGGCATTGCAATGTTTTTAGCAATCTATCATTTACTGCAGTTAAGAGAGTTCTCTAAGGATAGTCCTTAATGCTGTTAAAAACAATAACAACCAAGGTGGAAATAAATTAAAATTCAACTGCTTCTAACTGTTACCATTATGCATTAACTCAGATTGAAATATAGATCAAGAAAATTACCAGATAAAACTCCTGTACGTAAGGTGGCCTAATACCTTTGTATAATGGCTTATTAACTACTGTTGCTCCTTTTCTCAACTCTTCGTTTTCTCTGTAAAGGCACTTACGGTTTCCAAATAGAGAGTTACTTTCTGGAGTTGAATCACATTTTTAAAATAACATCTTCAACTAATCCTTGTCTGCAAGCAGATACACTTTACCGATTTACCTGAATACATTCAGTCAATTTGTCGCAACGAAGCATCTGAGACTGCTTCCTTACTGTAAGTACACAGCTGGAATTCTAGTATGGTCATAGCATTTTGCAGGGCCATGACGTTTCAGTCTTGTTTCTTGGTTAGCCAGGGATGTACAAATCCTTGAGCCTGGTTTATTCTGGTCATATTGCAAGTGTTAGCTTTCTAAGAATATGTCTTCTTATTCAGAAATCTCACACCTGGTTTTTTGCAGTTCAGCAACTTACTAACCTTATTTATATTCCTTAAGAAAGAAAAAAATTAACCTGAATTTGCCTCTGCTTTTTGATTAGTTCATAAAAGTAACAAAAAAATCAACGTATTGTCCAGATCTATTACAACTGTTACCATTTTTGTCCACTTACTTGTGCGAAAACAACTGGAATCTCTAGTAATTTCATAATATCCTCAACTCCACAGTAAGTAGCTTTACTTCAGATGATAAATGTTGCCTTAAGTAGATATCTTGCCAGTGTCATTTCAGCACTAGCTTTTGAGGTTATTGCTGCTAGTCATACAACTCCTGCTCTCTCATCAGCTCTACTCTTTTGCTGTGTGTTTGACACAGACACAGATACTGAATGCAGATTGGCTTATACAGAAGTAAACACACACACCTAAGAAGAAGTACTTCAGAAAGATCAAGAGGCTAAGTGAAGTGACCTGACGCCCAGCCCAGGGACACTCACGCGATGGAACGCCAGATCACGTACTGCTCTTCTTTGCCGTTAATGGAGGCCAGGTCTCCTCCTATGGATCGACAAAACGCCTGCGATTCCAGCCACGTCTTCTTGTACTCTGCTCTTGAAAAAGGCTGAAGAGAGCATTTTGCCATCAGACAAAATAGGCCATACAGATCACAAGATCAAGAAATATTAGCTACCCAAAAGCAATTAATTTACAATTATGTTCTGTGGAGATTACAGAAACTTTGAGTACAGGGTTTAGGAGTGTTCTCCTCTGTGAAACATAGGCTTGGAATAAACTCTTTAAGACAAGTTAGCACACTGCATTGTTGATAGGGGTGTCTACTGCAAGACAACAACCAGACAAGAAGATTAACAGAACTGGAAATTAAGAACAGAGGGTCAAACGTGAAGATTAGCCTTTTACAGAATAAACAAAACCATGAGCACTTCAGTAGACAGGAAGAAGACTTCTACATATAATCTGGGAACAAGATTTTGAAACAATAGGACATTCATATGCCAATTTTTATTGGGATCACAGAATATTCTGAGTTGTGAGAGACTCACAAGAATCATCCAGTCCAACTCTTAACTTAGTGGTCCATAAAGGGATCAAATCTGCAACCTTGGCATTATTAGCACCATGCTCTGACAAACTGAGCTAATCACATGTATGTGAAGCAAGTAGAAACTACCTTAATGCAGAAATAATCAACATACTTACTTTGAAACAGAAGCTAATACGATTACTTGAGTCCCAACCTTCTGGACACCGCGGCACAGGGGTTGTTGTAGGAACAGGTGGAAGTGTCACTCCTTCTGCCCACACTTTGCATAGGAACTTTGCCTTTTCTTCACATTTTATTACATCCCATAATCCACCTGCTATTCCAGTCCTCATAGCAACACAGCCTGGCTTTCTTCCTGGTTGTAAACAGGAATGCACAAAAACGCCATTTAGGCTGTTACGAGAATTTTAAAAATTCATATTCTATCCTGGCAGAAATAAAGTCTTTGAATAGAGTTAAAAATGTTTCTAATATTAGAGCAGATCCCCAGGAGGACCATGAAAATCATCAAAAGGCTGGAACCCCTCTCCTACAAAGAGAGGCTTAGGGAGTCAGGTTGTTCAGCCTGGAGAAGAGAAGAAGACTCCAGGGAAACATTATCATGACTACTCAATATCTAAAGAGTGCTTATAAGATGAAGAAAGACTTTTACCACAGGTTATAGTGACAGAAAAAGAGAAAATTTCTTTTAAAAATGAAAGAAGGTAGATTCAGATTGGGCATAAGGAATGAATTTTTTTATTATGAAGGTGGTGAGTAACTGGAACAGGTTGTCTGGAGAAGTTGTAGATGCCCCATTCATGAAAGTTCTCAAGGTCAGGCTGGACTAGGATTTGAGCAACCTGGTCTAGTGGAAGGTGTCCATGGCAGGGGGTGGGACTAGGTTATCTTTAAATGTTTCTTCAACACAAACCATTCTGTAATTAGATTATTCTAATTTATGAAGAAAAAGAAAAAGGCAAAAAAATCTGTAGTTCATCCACTCTGAGACACTGAATTATGCCTCACACCAAATCACATGCAGTGGCTGACTCTAGCTAGATCATAACCTTAGATCCAGCAAATTCTCCCCTAAAACTGAAGTGGTTAGAACTAATTTCTTAAATTTTTCTAATTTGACTTACAATTTTCAAAAACTAACTAGGTATATACACTCCTACTACTGGCTTTGTGGTCTATACAGCCATACCACTTCACCTGACACATTCAAATCAGCAATTAGGCACTGAAATTAAACTGAATCAGAGGACCTCCTGAAAGGCATATGCAACATACCAGAACTTGGAACACCAACAACCACGCCCCTTCTGATGTGATCATGTCAGAGATTAAATGACCTCCCATTCCTGTATTTTGGCCCTCTTGTCCTACCTTACATTCTCGTTTTCTCTAGGACTCAGAGATGCTTCACGCATGCTGTGATCCCACACACTCAGAACATGCAGTGAGCAAGTGTGGTACGAAGTGTGGCTGAACAGGCAGGACCTGCAAGGAGGGTGCACTATGCCTGCAGAAATTGCTCCTCTAGAGCAGTACAGACACAGACTTCCCCAGAACAACTGCAAATCAGAAACTTCATCTCAAGTAAAAGTTTCTTCCCAAAAGTCATACTAAAAACTCATTTCAGCACTAAGCAGGAACTTAGCAACCACCCTGTATTCTTCGGGACAGTAGCCAGATGAATTTGAAAGCCATTGGCCATTACATCATTGAGAGGGCTATGGATAAAACGTCAAGCAGTGAGCAACTTATTTGGGGTCCTGGACTCATTAAAGAGCACAGAGTCATACCTACCAGGCATTTCAGAATTCCAGTGTGTAAACAAGACAGATTCACCATTAGCCCACTTGAACGTTCCCTTTTCTTCTACATCTGAAAGTCCAATCCAAAAGTATCTTTCTGTTCTCAGCCCAACCAGGCTAGTCAGATAGGCTTGTTCATATCTGTTCAAAAGAAATCAGCCACTAAATTAATGCTGTTAACTTTATTTTTTAAAGTTGTAAAAGCCTTGTTATTTTCACAGAATTACTGCTGTACCTTCTTGAAAGCATAGCTTGGATGGATTTTCTTTAGCAAAGAATATAACAAAACCATTAAATAATAGATATTTTTTAAGCTTTGATATCACAGTATTTTGCTTTCTTTCTCAGATGTCCAGTGAATTATGTGGCATAATCATGGACTGACAGGAAATTGGTGGTAAAGAAAAACCTGATGTGCCTTATGTTTTATACCACTGTATTTTGTGAGTTTCTAGTACTCCTATATTTTACTACTTTTTGCTTCAGACAAACCCAAAACCAAAAAAGGAATCTCAGCATTACTGAAGAAAGTTACAAGAAGTAGAGACTAAAGCAGTATTATACTAAATTATCAAACTAAGGAACACTAAATTAGATCCAATGATTATGCAAGAAAAGTTTCATTTGGGAAACAAACCTATGTAAAGCCTTTCATAGCTCATTCTGGTGTTTAAACAAACAGCTCTTAAGAAATTAGAGCAAATTTAAAAAGTCTCCCCTTAACAAGGTGTAGTCTGAAGACCACATTAATGTTAGACCATTTTTATGGCAGCTGCAGTGCTATTTATGTTTAGAGAACTGCAGTTCGTGACAGCTGGAGCTTTCACACTATAACATATCTACTCTGATTATATAGAAACAAATATGAGATTGTTTAAAACATCCAGTCACCTGCAAGCAAAATATTTTGTTTCTCAAATCTTCTATTTTTCCTATATCTTGCATACAGTAATGTGCACCACTTCTCCAGAAATTTAGCACACACTGAACCCTGGCTGAATTGTGACAGATTTTCAGGTAGCAAACATTTTACATCATTTCATTTCTCTCAATGTTTTAAGAAGTATCTCAATTCTAAGACCAGATAGTTGAAAATTACATCCTCTTGCTCATTTGATCTACCTTCCAAAAGGGATTCAGAGACATGTTTCTTCTTTTAATAATCAAAATTGGAATCTTTATTCCTCACTCAAGTTAGCCACTACAATAAGGAAGTAGAAAATATAGTTCTATTTTTCTTTGACATAACCATCTATATCAATACTGATTTCACAGCCACGACATATTTTCAGTGTAAACCAGGTTCCTGGATTTGAATATACATGTAAAAATAATGAAAAGTTCTGTGTCTACGGAAAGCTGCCCTCTGAAGCTAGATTTTTGCCCAGATCAGCTTTTATTTTGATATGCAGATGATGCTAGAAGTTGAATCCTCATGTGATCCCCTCAGACAAGCAAACATTTACATACCTGTCTTCAATAGTTGCTAAAAATGCCTGATGCCTTCCACAGGTTTGATTTGCTTGAGAAAATGTTACAAATGTATTTCCAATGAAGTAACAATAAAAACCATGTCTTTTCCAACCCTGTCAAAATAATTGTGAAGCGATCACATTTGGGACGGGGAAAGGGAACCAACAAAACAGAAAACTGATTTATACCACTGTTACCTAACCACTAGACAAAGGAACAATGGAACTGAAAAAGTCACAGTAGAAACAGGTGGGATCAAAGATTTTTAGAATTTTGTTTCATAAAAAATTTTCATATCTAATGAATTTTCAATCAATGTCTTCCACTCAAAAGGGATGAGAGGCTTTGCTGTGCACCTTTTGTGCTCAGAATAGGATTATAACCAGCACACAGGCATCGTGCAATCACAAGGATGGTCTGGAGAAGCAAACTTCAGCTTGAATTTTCCAAAAAAGAATAATACCACAAACAAGTTTGTTTATTCTTAACTAACATTGACACTCCTGAAGTTTTGTCATTCAAGTATAATTGACTCAGAAACATGCTCTCGGAGAAGTTTGCTGAGACCAGCCACAGGTCACAAAAAAATTCTTCTGATGGTTTTTAATTTCTCACTTTCGAGAGATTTTTTTTTCTACAAGGATGCACTTAGTTCTATAGGCAATGGTAACATCCATAAGCATGAGAAACTCTTTATTTCCTCCAACAGTTGAATACCTGTAAGTATTCCAAGTACTCTTTTACAGTTACTGGGAATAATCACCAAAGACTTTCTCTTAAGTTGAATAAAGCAGACTTGGAAGAAAAGGCAATTTCTTCAAGGAAGACAAATACTCAATAAGATTTCCTATGACATAATAAATTACAGTTGTTTTTTGTAATTATTGGGTGTTATGTCATTAGAAGGCAAGCAAGTAAACAAAAGATCTCCTGGCAATTCAGAAGGAGCACAATAGATTCATTTTACTTGGTCACTGGTAATAAGCTGTTCAAAGTAGGGAGCACTGCAGAGAGCACAGCAAAGCCCTGAGAACAGTATTTAGACAGGGACACCCTTCCTGCTGTGAACAATTCTGTAGAAAACTGTAGCCAGGGCTGAAGTGCAGCTGATGGTACAGGCAAACTCTTTAGGGAAGCTTGAATGCCAATCAAGGATAAATGGTCTGCTGCAGGGTAACATGTTTCAGATTGGGTTTAAGTTCTGGAAAAAGAAACGGAGTATCAAGAGCCAAATGACACCCATAAATTAGATTTAGGCTTTTATAACACCTACCCCATGTGCCATGGAAATAAGAAGGCAAACTCTTCTGATTATGATGACACAAAAACTATTTGTCCTGTTTTTTCTGTCACCTAGGTGACAGTTTCTCTTTTTTATCATTCTTAGCAGCCTATTCAGATCAGACAGCTTTTTCTTCACTTACCCTCTGGCAGCCCATGTCAATAGTTTCCTCTTCTGTAGGACCATCTGGCATAGGTTTCCTTTTACAGATGTAGCCAATTTTCTTTTCACAAGAACGGTCTGCCCAAAATCCATCCTGAACATACAAACAGAACCTCAGCCAATCAGGATTTAATCTTCCAAAAAAAATCTGGTTTACACTTCTAATTATTTAATTTTTTTTTGCCAGCTTTAAATGGAGCAAAACCTTCATCTAAGTTCAATACTTAATTCCAACCTCATTCCTATCTCTCTTCTTCTGGAGCTGAGTACCACTGACTTACACTCTCTTTGATTACCTACCCTGAAAAGCAATCCCCTGAGGGTGACAGCAATACACCATCTTTACAAAGACTACTGATCTAATAATCACGTAGGAGGAAAGGGAGATATCATCTCTCCCCACAAAAATACAGCTCTAACAGAAAAAAAACAACACCAGAAGACTGCATTCCTTAGTTAATACTTACACAAAACTTTGAAGATGTAAAAAGTTCTTTGTCAAAGTTAGAATTAATATTCTTATTCCTCGTACTGCAGATTCTCAGAAGAAACAATGACATTCAGTGGGAGTTGTACTGAAAGTAAGGAACATCACACCATGTTCCCAAAATATTTTACATGCACTTTGGCTGAACAGATGAACTGTATTAGGAGAGGAAGGGAAACTTGTGTGCCTCTCACCTGTGCCTTAAAGACCCCACCTTTATAACTGTAATTTCTCAGCAGTTGATGGTAATTTCTACTTTTTTTCCTTCTTTTTTTTCTCCCCCCCGCCCCCTCCCAAATGTAAAATAATTATCATGGTAATACACAGACACTTGTGCCACAATATCCCAAGCTCTCAAGAGACTCAACAAACCCTGCTTCCAGCAGAAACTCTCTCAAAGCTCAGCACTTCTGCCTACAACAAAAAAGCTTTGGATGTTCACCTGGTGCTTGTGTCTGTCCTGTGCTTACTGCAACCCAAGTCCACTGGTGGCTGTCACACCCTCCCCTACCATGGCTTTCTCTTTAGGTTGGTAGGCCCTTCAAATAATCACCCAAATCTCTGACCTTTGCAGACTGGGAGAAATCATCTTTGCAAAGCCTTCAGACTTCTTCAACACAGGAAAACCTGCTCTGAAGCTGTGGGTCTCTAGTTGCAGAAAGATCATTTGCTGCCTTTCTATAACTGTGTCTTCAGTGGGAAATTCATGCAGTTATTTCTAGATACTTCTTACTATGTCTTATGAGCTGCCTTTTGAAAATATATCTCTGTCCTCTTGCTTTCTCATTAGCTAAACCCAAACACTTCCTTGAGAAAGAAGGTGGTGTTACAGACAGGGCCAAGCTTTTTTCCATAAAAATAAGTGATGGATTCAGATGGCTTCAGCCAAGGACTGATCAACACAAAAATATCAACAATGGAAACATAAATGTACTTAGGTAGGTAAACATCAACAAACTGAGATCAGCTTATAGTCATGCATTGTTTGGTCAGCTGACAGCTGATTCCAAGAGATAATGAGCTGGTACAACTTCCATGGAATTTCTTCAGCCAAAACCTACATCATGCTTTCTGTATTGCTTTTGGGCGCTGATACAAGTGAAAGGATGACAGCTCTTCTAAAGCAGCGTAAAGGAAGAGCGGGCTGCTACTTTTATTTATTTACAGCTACAGCCATAAATATATCTATCGTTGTTGGAATTGAAAGAACCTCTGAAGTTTTGATACACATCTTACTCAATACGTATTCAGTGCTGGAGGACCCCAAGATCCTTCTGTAGAGAATGATGCTGTGTTAGGTATAGGAAGAGAAGGCTTGGACTAAGAGAGGACAGAGTCCTCCCTTCCCAAAGTCAAAGACCAGCACCCTGAATGAGTATTTTCAGGTGGTTGTTGACCATAGCATTGAGCATGCCAGCTTGCCATAGGAAACT
Source organism: Oreocharis arfaki (assembly GCA_013398015.1). Lineage (NCBI taxonomy): Eukaryota > Metazoa > Chordata > Aves > Passeriformes > Paramythiidae > Oreocharis > Oreocharis arfaki. The sequence goes on along the minus strand of VZRR01001564.1, from coordinate 827,766 downwards.
GTTTCTGAGCAATGATCATAGGTTACCCAGCTGCACTGAGTGCTGCAGTTTTAGCATGGCATACAGTATATGACCAGTGGGCCCAAATCTTGATGCTTCATCATTGGATTAATTTTATTTTAATCCCCAACCAAATGTTGGATCCCTTTTAAAATCTCAGGTCATCCTCTGTCAACAGATTTGCCTCAACACATGTACACCACTGCATATATCTGTAACTGTTCCTGTCTCCTTATAAATGAACTGCTCCTGTATCCCAGTGGTTTGGTCTGGACTTCAAAATTTTACTGACCATACAAAGTGAGAATGAGGGCATAAATTACAATTATTTCTATTTTTCTATCCATTTCTTTATCCAGTAGATTTCAATGAATGGCCACATGGATGAGGGGGAAACTTTAGGTAGACCAACAGTGGTTTTTTCCAGGTCTTGACATTGTGGAGCATCATGAACTGACTCCAGACCATGCTGTTGGTGCTCTGCACCAGAGGATACTGCTAGGGCCAGTTGCAATCTCTACCTGCCTTGCCTTTCTCCTAAAATCTTATAGAAACAACCAGATTGTCTTTCCTTTAATCATGAAACAGAAACTGAGGTAGCTGGCTCTTTCCTAGAAAAATGTAACAGATGCTGGAGTTCCAACTGTCACAGGTGATTTACTTAAGTTTCCAGAAAAGTAGAATCTAGTGGATGCCAACTTCTGTACACAAATAGAAATTTTTAACCTGAGTCTAAGTTCCGTGAATCCTGTAACACTTGGCTTGGCCAGAAAATGCCATTTCAATCCTCAGAAAACCACAAAACAGGTTCTGCTCCCTCCTGTCTTTTTCTTGAAACGCTTGTTTGAAGGCAGTCAAGCCATTTTGATTTAAATCACAGCTTTATGAATGGATTTCAGCTGCCCTAAGTGGTCCAAAAGACTGTAAAAATTATAAATTAAAAAAAAATTTATCTAGGAACTATGAATATCAAGGTCTATGCTAATACTTTTTTTTAAGCACTACCCAAATCATTAAATGCCTGTCTGCCTCTTACTTCCTGTAATACTTCCTGCACCAATACTTCCACGTGTAATACCATAAACCTTAACAGCAACAGATGAGGTTAGCTAAAGGGCACAGGATGGTAGATGAGACAAAACCTCAAGTATGTGTTCCTGGAAACTCACCACCCACATGCACCAAGGCCAGCTGCCTTACTCACCTCCCATGCCTAAGCACAGTCTCTGGCCTTGACCAGTATAAAAGTCCTTGAAACAAGTGCCATTTACAGCCTCGACTGACTGACTCTCACATTGGAGCACTCAGCTTCTTTCCACTGTCTGACCCTGTAACGCTGAGAGGCAAAGCATCTACTACAACCTGAACCAGCACTGGCATAGCCACTGCACAGACAACAGAGCACAAAAATCCTCACGCCCTTAAAGATTGTTGGTGTCGCCGTTGAGGCGGACACGCAACACACACTAATTCTAACATAAAGTGCAGGCAAAAAGCGTTTATTCCAAGAGCCAGTGTCATATATATACACTTTTGTATGTTTATCATTCGTGTTAATTGTCCATTGGTTGCTCAACTACTACAGTAGATTCATTGGCTATTTTAACTACACTATACTATTATTAGTTATCTACAACATAGACATCCCAAGAATCCAAACAAAATGCCAGCTGCAGCCTTGTTGCTGTTTACTCCCTCTATTGTTTTGAATTTCTTGCTTCTCTCGACTAGATTTCTCACAGGTAGAAATGGACTGTGTTGAGACCAATGTCAGACTCAGACTCAGACTCAGACAGGCTTTCTGACCTGCTGTTAATTCCCACATGTTGGCTCAATTACCATGTGCACCATGGCATGGCTGACATGGGAGAAATGTACATGTACACTCTTCTCACCAGAGTATGCCCACTAACACAGCAGAGAAGATTTTTTAATAATGATTGTTATTATAAGTGAGACTCCTCTATGTCTTCTACTGCTCCTTCCTGATTCAGACCTTGGGGGGCAGTTGCTACCACTTGTTTGCTTCTCAGTGAAATTTTCTGGCAATCTCAAACGGAGATCTTTCCTCAAAAAAGTAATTCCTGACTCTAAAGAAGGCTGCTCTAAGCAGTAACATCCCCATTTTTTAAAATTATTTTCTATTATTTGCTCTTGCATAGGAAAAAGCCCAAATGATAAATGAAATTATAAGACAATTTAGTCAATAACTATGTGACTTTACCTTTCCCTTCATAACAACACAGTCCTCTTGCCTGTTGTTTGCATGAGTGGGTTCTCCACGAAGCCATTTGGTGTAGGTGACAGGTGTTCCATCGCTCCATTCAAAATACATCTGAACCTTGAGGTCATTCAACCCAATCCACAGCTCATCAGATGGCTCTAAAACATACAATTAACAGTCCTTTCACATAATGTGAACTTCTGTCTTTGTGGAAAAAAAAAAATTATTCTCAGGAAGTTTGAAAGGCAGTCAGGAAATAAGGGCTCTCAGCCTCACAGAGGTCAGACTGACCATCACATACCCACTCCAGTCATCAGGAAAGGCCACTCACCGAAGTGGCAATGAAATAAGGGTGTTCGACATCATAGAAAACAACCAAAATACTCCCTTTGCTGAATTATACTGCAACATAACTAGGTTCATCTTTTTTTCCAACTCAAAACTCTTGTAACAAGAAATGAATAAACACCTAAATAAAATACTACCTCCCCTTTTCCTCCCAGTTTTAGTACAATGAAGAAAGAAGTGTCCTATTTTGTAATGCTCAGACACCCAGTGATATCTTTTAGAGCTGACAACCAGAGTACGTGCAATCTTCCCATTATGTTCTGCCTGTATTTTATTTCATTTCAAAGTAAAATGAAATTCACATGGTTGTTGGATTTTTTTCACTTCACAGTTAAAGGAGTTAGCTGTTGGCTTTTGGCTGCAGGAAACTGCAGGACCAATCAAGGAATTTACTTCACATTCCCTGTTTCTGAGAGGTTTATTTGCATGTGTTTAAATTCCTCCACTCTAACACACTTCTACTATAATGGTAATATATAGTTTTGCTCTGAATAAACTATTTGAATAAGGAGGATTAAAAATTTGGGCATTTATAATCAGTCTGAATTCCATCATTATCAAAAGGATAGATAGAACTGATATTTTGACTTTGTTCAGTGCAATTGACATTTTTTAAAATACCATTCCATTATTTATTTCCAGTGTTAGCCAGTATGTACTACAGGCAGAAGGTACTTCCTTTTGTCCACAGCACTATGACTCACACTGACCAACTGCATGCCCAGTCCATTCCTTGCAGAGCTATCTTTCCAAGCAAAACTACTTGGTTGCTAGAATTTCCTCATTATTAACATTTTTCATGAACAATAAGGAGACTACTTCTTAACATTTTTTTCCTTCGCTTATGACCTTTTATTTCGAATCATCAAACTCAGAGGTTTTTTTCTGTTCAGCTTGTTATCAAAGTTCTTGCATTCTTGTTTAAGTCTTCCTCTAACACACTCTATCCAGACTAACCACAGTCAACATGACAATGAAATCGCCCACAGAAATTAAAAATATCAGCTTTTTGTGATCCCCAACAAAAAGTCATCAGTTGCAGGAGCAGGTCTCTCAATTGAACTGGAACTGTTTCTTTTCTGTTTCTGCTGTCCCTAGCAACAGAAGTGCCTACAAAAAAGCTAAAAGTCATTGTCCTCAAGGAAATTCTTTCTGTTTAACACATTTCATATGGAGGTTTTCCTAGATTCTGCCACAACCTAAAACTCTTCTGTGACATTTCTGCTATCTGCTAGTTCAGGAACTAGGAGGCTTCCGATTCTGGCCTACCAAGGTACTGCAAATATCACCCTCCCTGCCAGCCACTTGAACGACAGAGTCACCTCTTCGTCCTTTCTCCTTCCGTCCCTTGACTCTCCTGCCTTTATTACACCCAAGTGTGATCAGCCCTTGTAGCTCATCCATAAGGTTCATACCATCTCTCCCTCATGAAGAAGCGCTCAAATTCACAGGTTCTCAGGCTCCCTTTTCAAACACACACCTTTAACCCTTCTTGCAGACTGCACTTTATGCTCAGAAGTCCCCCAAAATTACATTTCAATACCCTTGTTTAAACTCTCCTCTGCTAACACAATTGAAAGCTGTTCCAATTCTACGGCCCATCATGCTCTCATTTCCTCCTTGCACTCTGCCATCCATGCTTTCTAATTTACTTTTCGTGTAGCTACCTCTTAAAATGTCTCTGTCTGTGTTTACTGAGCACTTTGCACAGCAGAGACATCATCCATGGCCAGAGCTCCTACTGTGGTGGGCTCACACAATGACAATACAAATAAACAGCATTCTTTAACAAAATAACTACATCAAAGTCATCTAAATAAGCCACGCAAATCTATGGACTCTCTTTCTATATAATATTTTTTTCTTCACTAGAAGAACTGTTGCTTTTTTGCAATCATCTCTACGGCTGTATGACTAAATACCAAGAGGGTTTTTTTCCAGCAATTTTTGAAGCTGCTTCCCATTCTCAGTCATGCACTCGGCCACATTTGTGCCATATCACATGCTGGACTTCCGTGTAAACATCCAGAATGCACTTCTTTATTCTTCATGTTCCTCTCTAAAGTTCTCCTTTGTGGGTGATGCCAACAAAAGCTCAGCTACCATGACAATGTTCATCTCATTGTACCCCTTCTTCCTTTGCCTTATCATGGGACTGTGAATTGTTTGGCACAAAGATAGACTTCTGTTCTTTCTGTACAGCAGCATTCTGATGCAGACAAGATTTTCTAGGCACTGCAATACATGGTGTTCTCCTCTCATTGGTGAACAAGGGTAATCTGATACAGTCATAAACTGTCGTAAAAGGCTTCTTTAGCTGTTCCTATTTCACTCCTCTGAAAAGAATGCTTTCAAAATAGTCTGTTGCACCTAGTGCACCATTTGTGAAAAGCCTGGTTTCCTACACGACTATTTGCTTTTCAGAAACACCCACTTCTACAAAAACAGAACAGCACAGTCAGTTCAGGAAAGGTCTTTGGAGGAGGTATTAAACTACGAAATAACCTACTTCTCACATGTAAGGTGAAAATAGAACTAGTTTCCTTTAGAACCTTTTATCAAATGTCCTAATGTCTCATTAAGAGATCCCGCCTTTCCTAAGAATATCTTTGGAAAGAGGAAAAGTTTCGTGTTGATAATGAAAGGGCAACAAGTCACTCTTTCAGGAATCTGAAGAGAAGCACAAATTGCCATAGAGTTGGCTAGGATACAAAAGTAAAACCTGTCAGCTGTTTTCTGATTTCTACTCCAAGACTCCTTTTATGCTGCAGCTCAAGGTACATGGCTACACTTTCAGTGAAACATAAACTAACTCACCTTTACCTGGCATTGAAAGCACACATAGGATCAGTCACTGCAAAGAAGCACACGTAGGTGTGAACAGACTTCTCCCATCAAAAAGGAGTTAACTGTTCCTCCGTGCAAACACAGGGTCATGTAAAGCAACAGCAACCGTGAAACTGCCTCAGAGTCTGCATGGCTGCATTTTCCTAATGAACACATCTTGCATCTGTAGACTAACTTGCCTTGTAACAGCTCAGAAACCAAGCACATAAGTACTGTATTTGATTTGGGGCACATCTGAATCCATGTACTGGGTCAGATAGATTCCTTTTTCACAAGAAACACAAGCAGCATGACTTGAAATATAAGGACATGGCAGTGTTAATAACAGGACACAGATCTTCCCAAACTGTCTTGGACCAGCAAACATTGCTTCCCTTCACTTATTTTTGCAGATCAACAAAAAAAATCCTTTTATCTTCTGAAAAAAATTCAAATTGTTTTAACCTGTATAAAAGGAGGCAGAAGCAGACACTAAGAAATTGGAGTTTGGAGATAATGCAATTCGCATCACTGACCACAGCTTTTTTGTGGTAGTGAAGTCTGTTTGGGTTTTGTGCTCTTATTCTGTGTTTTTTCCTTCCTCTGATGTTTTTAATTTAAAATTTAACTCCTTCTGCACCCCGTAATCAGGGAAATTATTATTTTTAAACAGTTTCCTCATTTTATTAAGAGGTAAGACATATTCAAAATACCTTCTTTACTCAGAATAAATATATATATATAAATATATGTTATTATGAAAAAATACTCACGGTACCCAAGTTGAGAAATAACAAAGCTGTATTCTTCAACATTATGGATGCTTGCCAGATCTCCATCCTCTTTCCTGCAAGATGTTAAGGCATCTTTCCATATTTTGGGGTCCCTATGAATTATGTAACAGTGACCAGCATATGACATCCATTGATCAGGACACCTAATAGGCACATTAGTCTCTGAAAAGAAAAATTGGCACGAAGAGTTTCATAATTCTGTTCTTAACGAAAGACTAAACATCCCATCAGAAAATATTTAACAAAAAAAAAAAAAATCATGTATTTTCTTCACAAAGAACAGCAGAGATGAAAAATATGTACAGGGATAAAAATCTGCGCGAATAATTGAAAGTTGAAATTTCCTCATTGTTTTTAAAGAACACTACAGCTACACACAAGTGCTTGCAACTTGTGAAAAGACAATAATACACTTCAAGCTTTGTCTTTTATTTGCATGCATATATGCATACTAAAATGTAAGGTCTGCAGACCTTTATAATTTTTCTACACTGATGTCAGCACCTCTCTTTAACCCCCATGCTATATATTAAGAACCTGATTTTACAATACATATTTATGAGAGCAATTATTTTTCCCCAAAACGTAGGCACTTTATGGATTAGCCCATCTGCTAGACAACAGAAAGAAATAACTCATTATACGCAATCCCAAGAGAACCCACATAAGACTACTTCTTTTAGGAATCCTTTTCAGAAGCTTAACCGGTAAAATTATGCAGTCAAAGTAAATGACTTATGCTTAAAACTTGCTTTTAGGAGCTCAGTTGAACAGCACCAGCGTATTGCCAATAAACACATTGCTGTTCAGCAAACAATTCAGCCTCGGGAGGAGTGCCACCTGAACATATAATAAACAGAGTATTGCTGTTGAAGAAACAAATTATGATTCTTGCAGCTCTTTATTTGTAATCAACAGATGGGGTTAGCAAACACCAATATATAGAGTAGAAAAAGGACAGCAGATTTTTAGAAATTCTGCTGGCAAAAAAACTTGTGTATGTCAGAAGGAGAAGAAATATGTTTAACAGTGGGATGCATTCTGTAGGAATGTTTAAATAGGCACCCAAACTCATGACCAGTCAGGCCCATATTGCAGGCACATATCCTGTTTCAGCTGGAATACTGATGATTAATAGATACCTAGTGTCACAACACACACATCTATTATGAACAGTACCTGCTGTTTCAGGCCTGCCTCTGAAAAGCACAAGCATGTCTTCAAAAAGTTCAAGTAATACTAAACTTTTTTCCCCCGGCCAAGGGGCTCAATACTTGGTCAGAGACATCTCAATTCTGCCACAGGAGAGTCAGAACTGAAATAGAGAGTGGGAGAACCCCAGGAAAACAAACTGAATGTACATGGTGATGTTGGGAGAAGCAAGAGAGCACAGAGGTGAAAAACGCTTTTGCAGAAGTCAGCCTGATGCTTCAGACAGCTGCCTAGCTTGTCCTATACCTGATCTCAGCCCCAAGCATACACGTTTTGCAGTGCTTTGCCATAAATCAGAGAACACTCAACACACCCCTCTGCAAACTGCAAACACTGGATGGAACAGAAATCAGCAGTTCAGACAGGGCTGCAGAGAGAGTCACAAAGGTATTTATGTCTCAGCAAGTCCGTGAGCATCTCTTTTTCAAGCCAACACAGACTGTGACAATACTAGGCACTAAACACTAAAGCAGCTGTGGCAGGACAGGAAAACTTCTGCTTGTAGACCCAGTAACACCAGAAAACTTGTTGCAGGCCACAAAACAAAAAAAAAGCGTTTGGTGGTCTAGTTTCTTTGGTGTAAGTCTTATCGAATTACATTGCTGGGGATTTCTTAGCACAAGAAACTCTTCTGTTCTTCATTTCAGCTACTCAGCAAAAATTAACTCTGTGCTTCCTCATTCTAGTTTTAAAGAAAATATTAGACAACTCAAAGCCATCCAGTTTACTTTTTCATCCTAATGGAAACAAGTACTAGCCTCTGGACACAGCTTCACTTAAACAAAAAAAAACATGCAAATTACCACAAATAGAAGGTAAAAGATGATATTACATTAATGTGTAAAAAATATTATTCCAAATGTCAAGCTGATAAATTTGTTGGCTTGTAACTGGAGAATGATTATTCCTCAAATAGAAAGCAAGTAGTCTGGAAAAGCTGACTTTCTTGTAAGCTTGACTTTCTGGAATCTGAAAATCTCACAGCGGTTGATTTGAGTGTCTGAAAGGGTGGGAGCACTAGCTGAAGTCAGTCTCATGATTCAGACATCCAGATTTCTCTCTTAGACCTATCCTCTGTGGTCTGATAAGACAGAGATATGCAGCATCCCAGCAATAACAGGAAGGGCATTTATTTCTCATAACTGAGTATTTAAAGGAACACTTGAAAGATTACTTTAAGATCACTACACTTTGTTGGCTTGGGATGAAATCTGTGTTGCCAGTCACTCGGTGGAGGTAGACAGACAGCCTTTCCTTTCAACGTTTTGAAGTTGAAATTAATACATTTTTATTAATCTACTTTGCTGTGTTACAGAACAAATGCTCCGTAGCCCCAAGAGTATACATCACTCTGATGTATAACATGATGTGGCCCCCTGCTGGAAAAATATTTTGTAACAAGAAACAAAAAATAAAAACCACAAAACAATCCTGTAGATGTTTGCTTTGTGAAAATCCATCTGTAATGAAAACAAATATTTTGTTAAAATTTCTCCCAATTTCTGTTTGAACACAGGGATGATTACATTCTGCTGTAAAATGTTGCTCTGTCCCACGTACTGCCCTCTTAGACACAACTACAATTTCTAGGGCTTAAATTTCAAAGGCTTGTCTCTGTGTTTAATGTCAGGTGAACAACTACGTGCATGTATGAATTTGTAATTAATTTATTTCTTAACTCAGGAAAACATAATCTGCCACAGGTTTTCCTTTACACCTTTAGAAGCTGAGGGCACTTAACACCTTGCATGATTCCATGCTTACTCCTTTTATTACTTCCCCTCATGGGACATTTTGGAAATTATTTTATGAAGTGAACCACTGCCAGTCTCTGGTTTATCTGTCACAGTGTTTACTCAGCAATTTCTGTGTAATTGAAAACTTCTGTCTCTTCCATCAAATTGCTGGTAAACTGGAGGGTGGAGGTGGAGGGTAGGAGCAAAAGCCAAATGCAAAAGAAACTAATGACCATTAGACACACCACCCTCACCACCCCAAAAAACCTGAATTTAAATCTAAATTATATAGCAGCAAAGATTAAACTGATAGTATATTTATAGGCATCAGTGTTTCAGAACTGATGCACGAAATCTGAAAGCTGAGCCGTATCTCGCTGAACAACCTGAAACAACCTATGTGTAAATGAAACTATTTGGGTATCACCTGTATACCTATACTAACAACACTTTACATCTTAAATTAAGAAGTAATTTAAACATTCATTGGAGTCTTTCTCAGCTAAGGCAATGAGTGTGCTTGATTTCAATACAGAAGTATTAATTAAATTAATTAATTAATATGTATTTTAATATCTAATTAATGAGACACCAGCTCATTCTTGTGGTTTTTTCTCATATCAATAAAGCAACACAAATGAGGCAGAATCCTCTGTCCTAAGTGCTTTTAACAGGGCTGATTCTATATCGGCAAAAGCAGAAAAAGTATTTTAAAACACCAACTGTTTTTTAAGCCAAACATCAAACACTGATTTTCCAAAACATCTGTTTTGCAAGTAGTGATGCGTATTAATAAATGAAGTGAAAATCTAGTGGTGGTTTAGCCTTCTGCTTCTAAAGCCTGTATAAAATAATATCAGTGGATTTAGGAGATACAGGTATGGCCTGGAAAAAGGAAGGAACTTGGAAAGAACAGAAAGAAGGAGTGATGAAACAAAGGAATAAGTTACAAGGTGTTTATAGTACACAGAGAGATAATAAGGAAACAGGTCTAAATAAATCGCATCCCTGTTCTGTCTTATGTACGTTAGGCAAGTTCCAGAATCACATTTCTTCTGAAAAAGTCTTCACATATCTAATTTAAATAATATCATAAAGAATTCTATATGTTTTTATATGTATACAAGTATTTCTATATTTCTATATAAATATTTCTATATTTATAAGACATACATATATATTAAAATATCTAATTCAAAACAATTTTTAAAAATTCCTCTAGTCCACTACTGACTTGCACTGACTCATAAGTAGTAAAAATTACAGGAAGAAGAAGTGGATTAGTTTACTTGTCTACATGGGGCTTCAGACAATTACATCATTTTAAAGACATTAAAATCATTTTTTATTATTTTATAATCAGAATCTGGCAGTTCTGCTTGGTTTTGGAAGAGAGAACGCAATTTTGCAATTTAGAACTCAGGACTACTGAAGAAAGATTATTACACAGGAAATAGGGAGGCTAGAGCAGAGAGGAAGTACACACTGCTCACTTTTAGAGGGAATCTTGGTCAAACCAGTCTACAGAGCCCTTTGCTTGGTTTTACCAAGTGCAGTAACACCCAATATTACAATTACAGATAAAAATCACTGCTCATTAAGGATTTGTTGAGGGTTTTTTACCAAACCTACCTGTAGGAATAATGAAAGATTCTAAAGTAGCATTTCCTCGCTTACAAATATAGCCAAGTTTCTTATCACATTCCCAGTTCTCCCACTTAGCTCCTTTGCCAGGATTTAATGCACCACAGATTTTTCCAGGTTCTGGAGAAGGATGGCCTTAAAAAAAAGAAACCAACAAAAACTCACCGCCACAAACCTCAACAATAACACCATGTAAGCATAACATGGTTACCCTCCCAGCCCTCACATTCTCTTCTGGTCCATGCTTCAACCATAAAATGCATTAACACATAGACAACTGTGGTATTCTACAGTCCTCTAGACTGAAGGAGGAGGTCCAGTCCCTTAAGAGACAATTTTTCCAGAGCAGCCACAAGTTGCAAATTCATAATTTAACAGCCTCTTTATATGTTCAAGGTCTTGGTGGAAGGTATTACAGTGCATATGTTTATTTTCTTTGGGATTTTTTCCTTTTCTAAATGGAGAACGTCGAATCTCCAGAGGACAACCTTTAGGTAAAAGAACTGTTCGGTAAGCTAGTCAAATTCTGTACTTGGTATAAGAAAAATAATAAGTAATTATTTTGCCGATGTGAAATTGTTGCCTATTTGTCTAAACAATATGACAATATCAGGATATCTGGATATTCTTGAATATAGTTGATTTGTATTAGCACTAATAAAAACACCTAGAAGAAAACTAGAACCTATAGAACAGAAGAAATTTCTGCAATAAACCAGGGGAACTTTTCAAGATCTGACCTACTGTTATTAAACTTAGCATGTTTTTTCTGACCATATGCCACTATACTACATACAAGCATTGGTACTACACAGAATAAACACAATAAAACAGTATTTTCAGTGTCCAAGATTGTTCACTGAAATTTTCTTGTATCATTATGATTTCATTTCTTTAGATTAAATACAGTCTTATATTTGCAGTCATGTTCTATCTTCTTCCCACAGGAGAAATATATATGCTTACTTCAAAAATAAAACTTTAAATTATTTTAATGCACAAAGAAGTTCATCTGTTGGCAGCTAGATCTCCAAAACTTCTAAGCAAAATGATTTTTGTTTAAACACTGATAACAGTTCCAATTTTTTTCTGTTATTTATTTAAGGCTAGTGAGATGGAAAAAATATGAAGTTTCTACAAATTCTCTTTAAATGTACTAGTGGAAAAACAGCCAGTTCTTGAACATCCAGTGTAGTGGGGATGAGACAGAGGTAAGCTGATCAATGTAAAGCCATGAAGGAGACAGCACAAATATAAAATATGTTACATGGACATAAGAGTAGAGTGCCTTTGAATGAAATTAAGGAACATAAGGAGTTAAGGATAAATGGAGCCCATTTTTGTTACATCAAAACCCATCTAATTCTTTACAGTACAACTGAGAGTTGTCTGCAGTTTTAACAGCCATGAACAGCCCCTCTTGCTGCTTTGGCTCCACCTCACAACTGTGTATCCCAGACTCCTCCTTGTGTGCAGAGTCTCATCACATGACAGATGACAGATGTATAAACACCTTCTTAATTACTTGCAGTTCATCTGTTTGCCTGTGTGCTCACTCCACTGGACAGCTGTTTATAAAGTAGTTCAATTCACTCTTCAGAGTTTACCTTCTCAAGAAGTTTGTCCACCTAAAACATGCTTTTGGCCTTACCTACACAAGGAAGGCCCTGGGTGATACACTGGAGCATGCACACGTAGTTACAGATGATTAAATACATGTGAAATGCTCGGTGAAGATAAAGAGCATTTACACCACAGAACGTCAGACATCTATTTTAAATTAGTCTCCAAAACCTTCCTGATTAGCCAGTGCAAAGGAAAAAGGCAAGGGTCCTGAGAAAAGACACATTTACACAGGTGCTCTGAATAGTCAACCAGAGAAGCAGCCCTTCACCATGTGCACAGATGGCATAGAAACAGGCTTTTTAAGGATGGCACCAGAGCTCAACACTGCAGCTACAGCTGTGAAGTAGCTGGGCCTCTGTCAAAGCAGACCAGCCTCAAATGTTTGGTTTCATCTGTGTTACTGTTGTGAGTACGTTAATCCCAAAAGAAAATGAAAATCTATTCTTTAAGCAAATAAAAAAAATTGAACAAGAACAAATTGGAAAGGAATTCAAAGAAAAGAAAAAGAAAAAGAAAATTTAAAAAAACCCACCAAACCGAAAGAGACAAACAAACCCACCCCCCCAAAAACACCGACCAGTCTAGTCTCAAAAACTAAGACATCTACAGCACCTGATTTCTTCTGTATTAAGAAATAAAATAAACTAAGAAGATATGCAAATGAAGTGTCAGTAAATGACTTAAAACTTTCCTATGGATTTTGGGGCTACCTTTTCCAATATGAATAATAAATTAAGCCCGGTGTATATCCCTAGCATAAGGGCCACTACTCACAGTGCTTATAATCTCAATCAGAATCTTTCAACATTGAAACAAGCTCAATAATTGCAGGAGAATAGACTGCTGGAAAAAATATTTGTTACACAATGACCAAATTTTTGCCTTTTGAACTGAGTGGCAATGTATGTAACCTTACCTGGAACCCAATTTAAGTACCGAAAAGGAGCACCACCAACCCATTGCCATCCACTGTTGAAATTCAAGCTGTTAAGACCAAACCAGAGAGCTGAACTCAGTGTGCGAGTCAGACCTAGGTAACAGAGACAGAGAGAGACATTGGAAGTCCACAGCAAGAGCAAATACCTGAAAACTTGAGAGTTGAATTCTAGTTAAGTCATCTCCTCCTTCTTTTTCCTAGTAAAAGTTTTAACAATTTTTAATGTTCTAGTTTAGGCGGCTATACTAAACCTGCAAAACAGGTCATCTTACACTGGTCAATTTAGTTTTAGAGTTTTGACATTTACTTTTTTAGGTTTGGAGACTTTCATTACAACAGAAAACAAAATGACTCTCCTACCATTGATCACAAACATGAAACTTTTTTTTCAGAACTATAAAATATTAAGTGGGTAAAGTTGCAGAAAAGGTCACAAAACCAAAAAATCAGTTTTCTTAAATGAGAGATATAGATTCACAGTGTGTTTTCTCTTCCATAAAATTAACAAGTGTGATTTTCACAGTGTAAAAAGCCTGTTCTCATTTATCAAAATACATGAAAATACAATCATTGCAAACATCCTCTTTTTAACAGAATTTCTTGTGCGTTTTTCAGACTGATCTGATTTCAGTTCTTTAGCCAATGATAAGTCAGGCTTCAAAAAAACCAGTTCAAGTTTATTCCTCTAGCTCTGAAAAGCACTTAGAAACATGCTTATGTATGGCCCTGGTGAACATTATTCATACTCATTACTGATCAATTGTCTGTCTCTGCCCTTTGTATAAGGCTTGGAAGCACAGCTGGATGACTGCTGGTTTTTTTTATTTAAGTGTGTTTCTGCATAGTTCACAGAAAATCATCGTGCAATGTGTAACATTTGTTTCTGCTTCTACTGAAGGCATTGTGCCAAGATGTTGCAATTTGCAGTTGTCTTTGACACCACAACGATGGGCAGCCATTGAAGCATGGCAAAGTTAAAAGGAGAGGAAGTTAACTACTGGAAAGGACTGGAACCTCATACCTGGTTAACATGTTCTATTACTTCTTCTGGACAAACATGTTGTGATTAAGAGAACTGAAAACTGAGCATGGCAGGAAATCCTGGTACTGCCAGTGTACTGTGTGTTCCTTCCAACCCAAACTATTCTCTAATCCTCTGAGTCTATGAACTTAGAGAGTACAACATATGGTACAGAATATTTTATCTTTCAACTGATGTAACATATTCAAAATATTTTCTAATCTATTTAATACATGGATTAGTGGCCTATTTAATGTGTGTACATGGGCTGAGAAGGTAATAAAGAGGACTTTCTCAATGTAGAATGAAAATATATTCAAGTAAAAATTTAAGAATTTTCTCACAGGACAAGTCTGGAAACTCCTTCCAAAAACATTAAAGGAGATTGAAACCAAAAGAGACTATTTGTGAGTCCTTTCATTCATTAGTTCTTTTTCTTTTCATATTTTACGATATACTGAAGATGCAATGGCTTTAGTGACATAGGCAAAACTGCTGACTAATACGCACTATAAAAAGAATGCAAAAAGGATGCAGTCTTGGTATCTACATCTTCAGTTTACAAACTACTTTGCTTTTTTTGCATTCCAACATTCATTCCTCGTTGCCTGCATTACTTAATTGTTGTATGTTTTATGTTACTGTTAATTTATGGCAATGTTTAATCATGATTAAATAAAAATTGTCTGTCCTACATTCCAAGCTGAATCATTCAATATAACTATTCAATTTACTATTTACCAGAATTGAACAAATAAAAATCTTCAAGATGGAACTCGCCATACTAGTGTCACTGTTGCAATAATATACTTTTTTAAAAACACGATGGATAATATTAACCTACCTGTCAGGTATGTTTGTTCATGTAACTCTGTGATGCTTAATAACTCTGCCTTCTGCTGTTGACAGCTTTTTCTTGCCTGATGCCATTTCAGAGCTGTCTCAGAGTTTATCTGGTACTGGACATTTGTTAAAGGGTCTGTGTTCCACAAATCATTAGTAGTAACTGTAGAGAAAAAAGGAAATGCTGTAATTTATCATGAAGCCAGATAAAATATAGGAAAAAAAATTGGATAGCAAAAGCCACAAAATGCTTGCTACAGACACGTGGTTTAAAAGGAACCCCGAGGTTCTCTAATGTTATAGTAGATTCAGGGCAGTAGATAGGGAATGAAACAAGGTCAGTATTTTCTCTGGTGAAACAAAACTGCTGTTTAAGGTAAACAATGAGTGTCTAAAAACATGCTAAAATAGTTGATTTGTGAATGTGGAGAAAAAGACTAAAAGCTTCCAGGGCGATGCTAGCTAAGGTGTATATCAAGTTGACCTTTTTTCTGATACAAACCCCAAATTTCTTTACTAATTTGGGTTACCATATAAAGTTGCTATGGATTTTCTTACTGTGGTAGTGGTAATTAGACCCAAGAGCTGAATGCAAAGCTGAAATCATCAGCATCCATCTCACACTTCCCTTCAATTCCTGAATTCTTGTGTAGGACAGAGCCTGACTGAATTCCCTAAATACCTGAACTTAGCACTTTTAGGCAATGCCAGTGGAAGCATCATCCAAAAGGACCCAACATGAGAAGTTGCCCCAGAAGGTACCACACTCTTTGCACTGCTGCAGTCTCTCCTGGCTCTCATCTCAATTGTATCTCCACAAACAAGCAACAGAAAACAGTGTGATCTTGATCTGCCAAAAATGGAACCTACATGAGGTCCCAATACTGAGCTAAATATCACATTAAGGGAATAAAGTTGCATGACAAAAGTAGAACACAGCAGAGATCACTGCATGTCTGCCAACAACAAGAAAACAATTGAAATTCCTGAAGCCTTTATCAGCTTCTCAAGTTACAATCTCTGAAAAAATTGAGAGAAAGAGGTCTCTTTTGAATTCAGAATGCTCAGAAAACTACAGTGTGCAAATAGAGGGTAACAGCACAATAAACAAAATTCAAGACAAAGCATGATACATGTGAAATATCAGGAGGTCACTTACCAGTTCCACTTTTTCCTGTATTAAATTGGATTATCTATAGGTAATAGGAAGTGCTTCTTTTCAAAATATCTTTCTTTTTTAAAAGAAATCAAATATAACCTACTGTAATAATGACATTTCAGTAAAAATGATAACTTTCATCTTATTATCATTATCCACAAATCAACTTCTGTCCAAAATATTTTATAACTATCAGAATCAAAACTTTTTTGCTACACTATGTTCTAAAAGACCATAAATCCCTGTGCACAAGCCTGGGATAAAATGAATGTTGCAAAAATAATAAAATCTATAATTCAGTAAAGAAAATTGGCTCTGACTTGATAGTAAGGGGTTTATAAATCTTGTTCAATTATTACAAAGAAGAGGTAAACAAGTCTTGGGCATTCATCCAACCTTCCACCTCAGCTCCCCAGCCTCATAATTTATAGCTGACTTCCATATGGTGCTCTCCTGTAGAATTTTGGCCTTTCATAAAAATCAAACTCATTTCTAAATCTTGGAAAACTTGCTTTTGTGACATTTAAGAGATCACGTGTCTTTTCAGAGCAGGATCTTGGAGAATCTATATGCTGCTGTTTAAAGCTTAGTTCCCCAGAGAAACAAAAAGATGAGTCACTTTTCTGGAATAATATATTTTAGCATCTAAGCTAAATCAATGTTAAATCACACCTGTCCTTAGTACATAAGTAGAAAATTAATAAAAATCCAAACTCTATCCCTACACAGATGAATTCACCATGCATTTATTCTCTGCAGCTTTTGTTTCTGTTCTAGTCACCTGCATTTTTATACATGGCTTAGAAGGCTTTCTGAACCCTTTGCTAAAAATATGGCTTTTTCATCTGACTAGAAAGAAGCCTCAATTGACTTTTTCCCACTTGAATAGAGCTATAGGTACACCTTGAGTCACTGTCCTGATGGTCTTACACTGTGCAACCTGTTTTCTTCCCCAGCACCTTCTTTGAAGTGCAGCACACAGTTCAAAAATACATGGTGTAATTCATAAAGAAGCAGAATTTCCTAGGCTACTAAAAATTGTTTGTTGTAGCAGCAGCAGCACTTCTTAGTTCCTTTCCTTGAGATTTAAGGTTCTGCTGTTACTATGCCAGCATCTCTTTCTAGATCACCAAATAAAGGGTCATAATCACAGTTATGGCACCTCCACCGATAAAATTTCTCCACCTCTGTTGATTATAATAACTGTTGCAAGTATGGCCTCATACCCTTTTTATTTTGGAGAATATTTTTGCTGGTTTTGGTCACAATGAAAAATGACTGGGTCAGCCACAGTCATTTCACTGAAGGCTCTGGCCCCAGTATGAGCAGCTGTAATAGTTTGAATCACATATTTTCATGCTGGCACCCTTGTTCCCCTGACAGTTCAAGAAACAACAAACACTTTATTCTTAATAAATAAACTTTAACACACACAGACTTAAACATTCTATTTTTAAAGGTGTTGTTGAAATTTATTAACTTATCACTCTCTCATATCTCACTCGTTTCTCTTTCATAGGGACGACTAAGACTTCTGCTATCATGGCCTGTCTCTCATTAAAATATATGACCCAAACTTGAATATTTTATAGCCAGTACTGAAGAATCAGGAAGGAAACATGCAGGCAATCAGCATAAAGCAGCTTTTTCCAAAAACAATCACTGCCATCTGAATGGATTTCCTTGAATTATGCTGAAGAATTAAACAAAAATTTAATGATGCCTCCTATTTTTTGTAGTCAAATAATACTAGGCAGGGAGCATTCTTAAGTCAACTTTGCATGTGCTTTATTAATGGGGTTGATATTCCCAACATGTTTCTATGATCTTGAAAATTATACTGGCATAGGAGAAAAAAAGTGTGATTTTTATTTGTCTGAAATATTGAATGCAACATTCATGGAAATCGGGCAAGTATACCAGTATTTTGTCGTCAAACCAGTTAAGATCAACCCAAACAGTTTTCTTCACATCAAAGGAAAGGCGTATTTTTCTCCTTAACTCTGATTGCAGTCAGCTGGAGCTTCACAGAAAAACACAATAATACAGAAGAAGGGAGGGAGAAGTGCTACCATTCTCAGCATGATAGAAGAAGCAGCTTGCAGACAAAATATTTAGTACCTATTTTACAGAGGTCCAGAGAAAATTCACTCAAATTTAAAGGAATTCAAATACATGCAGGCATAAATGACTCCTATTTACTTAACGTAAGATCAACATTTCTGAATAAAGTTCTGCATATTCATAATATTGCATTTTAAACTCCAAGTATACTCAAACCAGGGAACTTGGAATACAAATACTTCTAATTGAGTTAAAAGACGGAACTTAAATACAGTACACAGATTTGGGAAACACTGGGGTGTAGTAAAGAGTTCATGAAAACTCCTTCATGTCTAAAAGACAGCACATTCTCCAAAGCAATTTTAATTTTCAGTTAAACTGTGTTCTAGCTTCCAGTTCCTCTGCACAGATTTATATTTTATGGCCTTCTGCATGTACTATTTATGCTAATGTAATATCTTTACATCTAATTGACTTTCTCTTTAAGTAAATGGTGTACGTAGAGATTCCAGCACACGAGTAACGTACTTTCACCCAAAAATAATTGGGCAATGTTTTTTATGCTGGGTGCTATATTTGGCTATTTAGGTAGCTCTTAAAAGGAAAGCAGGCTAAACAGAGACAGAAAGTGAACCATTTGTAACTGTAAAGCACATATTATGGACAGATTTCCAGGCAGCTGAATAGCAGCTCTGCAGAATCGTGAACGGAAAAAGCTTACGTTTCATTGGGCAAAATCCATACTTCTTGTCAACATCATAGTCTGAAGTGGTTCCACACCAGAACCAGCCATCTGATCTGCCAGCATTTGTGCAGTCAGCATACCATTTACCACCAAACTTAAAAGGAAATACACAAGGGGCTCCATTGTCATTTCCTTTCACTGTGTAGGTATCTAAGGAGACACAACAATTCCAAAACATGCAAACATTAATAAACATGCGATATATAAGAGTTCATCTTCATGATCTTATTACAAAATACTACAGCAAGGAAAGCTTGCTAGCTTAGTAGACAACTGCACTAGAAATGGGACATTGATCATTTTACTCTAGGTCTAAGCTAATACCCATGTTCACAACACAACAAATTTTTGTTGATGAGGGAGATAACTGACCACAGTTGACTGAGCCAAAATAAGTACATTCCCATGCTAAATTTCACATGCATAACAATCAAAAGTATAAAATCCACACAATTAAGCAATTTTTTAAATCGCGAAAAACTGTTGAGTGTTCTGTCAGGAACTCAGTCAACTGCTGATCATTTTACAGAAATGGAAGAACATGTACATGTGAACTTGAAAGATACATACCATGGAGTGACTCCAATATATTATGCCCAAATAAATTCTATATTTGTATCTAAAGATAATTCTTTTTTTATCAGAAACCGGACTCAATGAAACCTACCAAAGTGACTAAAGCAGCTTTCTGTGTATGCACGTGTAGTGTACATGCACTGATGGAAGGACATACACAAGGTACTTGACAAGAGCTGCTGGAGAGGTGACACCCCTCTGTCACCATCTCACAGAGCTGCTAGAAAACAGACGAGGAGGGAATAGCAGGACATAATTACATCTCCTCCCTGCCTTCTTCCACATAATTTGCTTTGCTAGGGTTCTTCTATTCTGGCTTCTGGCCAAAGACTAGTGCTGTAATCAGCCATGGTGTAAACCTCAGAAACTGCATCCATATCTCTCTCTGTGACCATTTCTGTTTACCAAAGAATACTAAATGGGAAGTCAAATGTATTCCCAGATATCTTATCATGAATATATACAGAGATGTATTATACATAACTTTTTCAAATTTAACTATTTAAAATATCTCATTTCTTTGTCTAACATTTTTAGCATCAACTCTGAGACTCCATTCAAACACCTAGGAAGATATCTGCAGTACATTGGAGATGAAGATATCAAGAGTTAACTAATATCTTACAGACAGTTAATATTTGCACCCCAAGGAAAAAAAATATAACCAACAAACTATGCAATTGCACTACGTCTTTCTGTACACATGTAGTAAATAGTAAAAGCTATCATCAACTGTTGTGTAATACTTATACACACGTTTTGAATAATCATAGAATTTTTTATTCTTTCCAAATGAATCACTACCATGCATGGTTAATCATCAATCAGCACTTTGACAAGTTTGATAAAAAACTGAATTAACCCCTCAAGAAACAAAAAGGACACATTTGAGTATTGTTGATTTCACCTGAATTCACACTCACTGATCATTAATAAGATTAAGGAAATTCTCCTACGCGTATAAATATTTTAATTAGCTATACATAAAAATGAGTTTGAAATACAGAAATTAATTTAGAGAACTTTACCTTCATAGCCTCGAGAACACAGATCGTCTGTGGTTCCGTAGACTTTCCACCTACTCCATAAACCAGATCCCTTGTACAGCATAATATTCCTTTCCTGTTTGTTTCCATAGTTGAAAAACAAATCTTCCCCTTGGATTGCAAAGAGAGTCTCATTTCTGCATTCCCATCGCTGAAGTTCACTAGCCTTGTCACAAGGATACAGAGTGATCGGAACCCAGTCTTTCTTTGAAGGCACTCCCAAGCACAATTTGAATGCTATGCTCATAAGCTGGTGATCTGAGATCCACCTGAATTTTTGTGACTCATTTTCTTGAACGCAAGGAGCAGTAGTCACTGAATTAGAACTTTGAGCCAGTACACAGCGCTTGTGATCTTCATTATATATTAAGAAGATGCTAGTATCTGTAAGAAAAATAACACTGCAATCATTTGGGTTGAAGTAATCTTACCTACTATCTAAATGAAATATGAATCTGGACACTCACCTTGGTGTTAAAATCTCATCATCTGTTCAGCAAAAGAAAGTGTGGACTACACCTGTTAAAGTGGCTGTACAATGCAACTAATTCAGATGTGAGGACATGTCAATTATTTCGTGTCAGTGAAAGCATCTGCACGCAAAAGCCCAAGGCAGTAGAGGTGTAGATCTAGTGTCTCCTGTAGGTTTAAAGCATGGGTCAAACTGAAGAGGGAAAACACGCTCATGGTATTAATCCAAGCTGCACCCAAGGGAGTTACTGAAACAAGGGAGCACGGACACTGTAGAGAGCAGATCCTGGCACTGAACTCTCCAGCAGCACTGGCTCCCAGGCATTGGGAGGTGACAACAGTCACTAAGTTCTTCAGGCTCAATTTCCTCGCAGTGGGGATCTCTCTTCTCAAAAGCCCTGCTAGAATCTTTAAAGTATTAACTGAGGGGAAGGATACATTTTCAAGATTTATACACAGGCTACTTGTAGAGCATATTTATTTTTCATTTCAGTCACCAGTGACTTCTTTCTGGAGTCTCTTCATTAGGAATGAAATGCTAACAGCAGTGGGATTTGCCATCACCAGGTATGCCTCTTTATGACTTATGAAAATATACAAAGCTCTTCACAGCTTCCCAAGTTATTTCTCCCTCTTAGTAAACAGTGCTTCACGGCATGCATTTTCATGTATTCAAGGTTGATTTCAAAATTGTAGCCACTTGAAAAGTTTTTAGCATCTTTTGCACTTGGATGTGCTATGGAGTGTAACATTTCTGAGCCAGTCTTTCTGAAAGACTGAAGATTTCTCCTCTCTGATCCACCTGAGATGCATTTTACCACAGTAACTTAATCATGCTCTTTCACATAAGGTAACAGGAGGCACAACACTTTAAAGCTGTATTTTAACTGGGCTATGAGCTAGGAAGGAGAAATATTAATTTATGTGACTCTGGGGATTGAAGCTAATTAAAACACTATTTATTTTAGTTTATGATTACAAAACTAAACAAATTCTATAATGGAGAAAATTTAAGGGGAAAACAGGTTAACCATAGAAAAATTTCCCTTCTCTGCTGTGGCTCTAATGTGGAAATGATCATACTTTTCTGCAAAAGAACAACCTGGGAACAAATAATCTCTCAGAGAAAGAGCTGACCTAGACTTATCTCATCTATAGTTCAGCTTCCTTCTCTTGCCCTTTGGCTTCCAACTCACTGGGAAGTAATGTAAAACTGATGAGCTCTAGAGGCAGAAGTTGCTGTCTTTTGCCAGTATGTATTACTCACAGACAATACAAGGAAATGTATAATTATCACTGCTGGTGACGACTTCTTTTTATTCTGCTTTTCTACTAGCATTTAGCACAATGTTACTGTAAACTGATATATGCAGTGCTTGCAACTCTTCTTTTCCTGAAATCGTGGTTAAAGTTTCTGGATAAAAGAGATGTCAGATAGTTTCACATGTGTAGAAAACACTACGAGATTTTTCGAACTGCTAAAATTGTATTTGTGGCCTAAAATAACATTGCTTATTTTTTTATTCTTGTGGTGTTAAAGAGATGTTCTGCACATGAAAAAAGTATCCCTAAGGCAAAAGCCTGGGTTGCTGCATCCAGGTATGAAGAGGTGCAGAGTTCTGACTTCAAAAACAAAATTAAAAATCTGAACAAAGAGGTCTGGCCAGTCTGGAGAAGGGGACGAAACTTAGGCTCTCTGCTATTCAGACAGTGCCTTTACAAAGCATTAAAAGTGTGTAAACCCAACACACCTGCTTATACAAGGGCCTCATTGCACATTCCTAGTGCAGGGTGTACTACGTATGTAAGCAGCTAAAAGGCCAACACAGCCAAGCAGGCATAAAAACAAGTTGACACCAAAACAGGAGGACAGAACAAGAGGTAGCAGGATGCTGGAGCAGCTGTGGCTGAGGCTGTAACTGCAGGATTTCCTTTCCCTCAGCATTGCTCCTCTCTAGTCCACAGCCATCAAGCAGACTCGTTAGTTAGTCCTGTACTGCTCCATTTTACAGCTTTTTTTCTGTTTGTTCTGCCTTCCTGGTCACTAAAGGGGATTCCCATACAATAGCACCTATGTGAGTAATTAGACAGTCTAGAAGAAACAAGCCAGGTATTTGTGCAACACTTCCTCTGCCCTGCCAACTCCTCTCTGTGAACACTTGATACCACTCTTGCCAACATGATGAGCTGTATCTATAAAACGGTCTGAGCACAGTTACACATATCACCATTAGTTGTGTTTCACTGTTCTGCAGCAACATTTGTAATAGAGCTCTGTATAATGGAGTTCTTCACTACAGATGCTGTTCTTCACTACACATGAACTGTGGGTGGAACACTTTAAAGTCCACCAAAGTGTGCTCATGAGTATCACAGTGTTAGCACTTTGAATTAAACCTATTTCTAACAGTGATATTTTGAAACTTATTCCTGGAAGGAAATTCTTTAAAATGCATTAGAACATGCCAGGCTTGGGAAACAACTTCAACATTACCAGTGTACAACCAGCCATTCAGGGAGAGCTAGCATCTTTTCCTTCATATGTCCCAAGTAGATCCCAATACCATTTTTCTCACAGGCTTTCATTTTTCTTTACCCACCACGTTGTGGGTATTTGCTTATCTATCTCTGGCCCCAAGCTATATCTTAAGAACTATGCCAAGTACTGCAGAATCTCACCAGACAGTATCATTTCCACGGTAGAGATTTCCAGTATGCCAAAATGGCTTCACACTCTGCAGCATTTGCAAACCATCACAGATTATGTGAGTGTAAATGAAAAAGTAATTTGTGAAGCCAGTGAAGTGCTACCAGTGTTAAACACTAATGGAGAGCACTAGAAAAGCACACCAAAAGCCAGAAGCAAAAGAGGAGGGAGCAAGGAGGCAGCAAGGATGACTGTGTTCTCTACCCAGACTCTTGCTTATCAGATAGCCCAAACTGATTGCTGCTAATTACACAAAGGAAGAAAGGTTACAAGGCAGTGTTGTGAAGTTTTGCATCAGTAGATATTAATCTAGACAGCAGAGGATGCTGAGAGGTTTTCCGGAAGGGCAGGTGCGAAACTTTCACTGAAAAATAGCTGTGAGCTGGAAATCATGGTAAATCTCAGAGCAAGTGGGTACAAACTCCAGGTATCACCAAGCAACACAATTTCCCCCTGTTTTCACACCTCTATCCACACCAGCACTTCAGCTACCTTAGGATCCCCCCCAGGAAAGCCATCTGCCAAAAGCAGGGCCCATCAAAGAGGACTGGAAGACAGGCAGAGCCCCAGTACCAGGCACTTCTGCAAACCCCTGCGGTGAGCAGGTCTCTGAGGGAAAGCTGGGTGATGGTATTAAATCAGTCAGGGACTGATAGGAGTGAGGGGGGGGAAACTGAGGCAGTGACGGTGACAGCCGTGTTCGGCGCCCACAGCGCCATGGGTACCCTAAAGGCTGCCCTGCCGGGCACCTTTGCCCACCGGGCACCTCTGGATGCGGGGGAGGAGTGGGATCCCGAGGGGAGGCCGCGTCCATCAGCCCGCCCGCTGCAGTGAGGGTTAAAATGGTCCCGGGCTTCACCTGCGCTCCTTCCCCCCGCCCCCCGCAAGCCCCAGGTCAGGTTCGGCTCTGTGCGGGTACCCCTCGTTTTTCTGCTCGCCTCACCCCGCACAGCCCCTGCGGGCACTTACCCAGCAGCGGAAAAACGCGTGGGAGAAGCCCGAGGAGAAGCAGGAGCAGGGAGGGAGCCATCGCCGCGCCTCCGCCCGTGGCGCCCCGCGGCTGGGAGGAGAGGGCGTCCCGCCGGGCAGCTCCGCCGCACTTGTGAAGGGCTGGTGGATCAGGGGAAAACTCTGGGCTCCAAATGATAAGGAAATATCCTGTCACATGGGGCGTTTTGAAATAACAGGAATTCGCTGTTCAAACTTTGCTTTCCTAAGCGGATTTTTTTCCCTTCGCGGAGGAAAGAGCCTCCTTCCAGGCACGAGCAGGTGATAAAGCGGTGATAGCTGAGAGGAGCGCTGATTTTTTGTTGTTGCCGTTGTGTGTGGTGTTTGTTTTTTTTCTTTTATCCCCTATGCGACTCTGTCACCGTTGCATCTGGGTCAGTGGTTTGTTTTCCAAGAAAATTAGCCAACTCCGCTCTAAGGGAGGAGGGCATCCCTCTCCTTTGCTTCTGGGCTAAGGAAAGGAGAAGGACGAGGGGTAAGAAACCCAGGTCTCAAAGAAAACCCCTGCTCTAGCGACCCGGTTGCTCCCCCGAGTGAGAACTGCAGAAGGAGCAGAGACCTACTTTTGGGAGCCTGGGATCTGGGCTGCGCCCCCGTCCCATCACTCCTCCCCCAGCCGCGAGCAGGTCGCTCCGCTGGGAGCGGGGCGCGGCCGGGGCTCGGGGCTGCCAAGGAGGAGCCGGAGGGGACACGAGAGCTTAAGAACGCTAAGAGGCATTGTCTGAGCTCCAATAAATGAACTTCAGCTGCTTTGTTTGTTTGTTTATTTATTCTACTGACAGTGATGGCTCTACCTGCTGTTAACAGGACTCAAATCTTGCTCGTGATTCAGTGTGAGAAAGAACCTTGCCTGCTAGCTGGGTTTCACAAGCCGAAGCACCTGCCTGGAATTAAATGATCTTTCTGAAAAGGTGCCTTTAGAGCACAGTCTGCCTTCAGGTTTTTACGGCTTCTTGATGTACTGGATACAAGACCTTCCCCATGGGCTTCATTGTGGAGAGCAGCATGCTATTTCTTCAAGATCGCTATTAATATACAGTCTGAAGAGCCCCCAATGGATTGAAAACATCGGTATTGCCGTTGTTTTACACAGAGAGGTTTTTGTAACATTTGGGACTCACTGGGTATTTTGATGGGGAATCCATGACGCTCCGGGGGCACCTTACTGTTCTCTACAATGCCCTGAAAGGAGGTCATAGTGAGGTGGGGGTCAGACTCTTCTCCCAGGTAACAAGTGACAGGACAAGAGGAACTGGCCTGAAGTTGCACCAGGGGAGGTTTAGACTGGATATTGAGAAAAATTTCTCTCCTGAAAGACTAGACAAGCGCGGCAACAGGCTGCCCATGGAAATGGTGGAATAACTGCTCTCTGGAAGTGTTTAAAAATGTGGAGATGTGGTGCTTAGAGGCATGATTTATTGGTGGGCTTCGAAGTGCTGGATTAATGATTGGACTCAATGATTCTAGAGGTCTTTTCCAACTTCAAGATTCTATAATTCTGTGAATCTGCAAACATCAAACCTACCATGTGTATGAAACCTGTTGTGCAGCAGCTGTCCCTGTGCTGTCATGCGCCTGGAAATCTCTCATAAGTATTAAAAAATCTCCAAAAGCCTCCTTTTGGAAACGGAAGTTCTGATGGAAGTTCTGGGTGGAAAAGTACAGCACATCCAGGGAAACACCAATATGAGATTAGTATGGAAAGAGGTGGAGCAGAGTAAGAAGATACTTTGACACTATTATAAGAGCAGAAGAAACAATGGAGATGAAAACTAAACTTATTTGAAGTCAACGAAACTCCTTTTAACACTGGAAAGGATTCCAGCCAGGCACTTCATTTGTGCTGGGTCCTCTTGGGGCTACGTGAGGCGAGTAAAGAGGAAGTGGTTCATAATTTCTCTCAACATCTGTAGAACCGCATAAAGGTCAGGAACAGCCTGGCCCAGGGACAGGAGGTGGGAAGTATTTCAGCCATAATCAGCAATGTTCTGTATTGTTGTGTTGATGAATTGTCATGTGGGAAACTTAATCTCTTGCTGTAGTGTATGGCAGATATTTATTTTTCCCTAACTATTTGCAGAACCCTAAAGCCCAGGAAAACATCTAGTGCTAAAGGGAACAAGTCAGAAGACCCAAAAAAATGCTGCTGCCCTAACAGAACACAGCTATTCCTAAGACTATCACTAAAACTTTGGGTATTTGTGGTATTCTTTTGGCTCAAGATAAACAGAGAAGGGAGACACTTGAGTCTCAATCTTCAGTCTCAATGTAAGAAAATAAAACTGCCACCGAAGTCTTTACATGGTGATGTAGAGACTGGTTATGTGATGGTTATGTGCAGAAAAGGTTGAATGTAACTTAAGTGAATGTATGTGTTGCACAAACGGGCAGAAAAAGGGTATTAAAGACGTGAGTAGTGGTACCTCTTTGGCCGTCAGTGGCTGTACCAGGAATGGGCTATACTCTGAAGTGACAGAAGAAACTGTATGAGGCTATTTTTGGAGTTTCTCAAAACTGGGCTGGACAAGATGCTGAGCAACCTGATACAAGTGAGCCCTTCTTTAGAGGGGAGGTCATGCTAGATGGCTTCCCAAGGTCTCTTCCAACCAAAAGGAGACTTCAGAAGAGCTGCTTCCAAGAGAAGTATTCCAGCCTCCCTTCCTGATCTGAAAACTGCCTTTTTCTCATTGTCCCTTACACTTACTGGAGATACTGGAGATACTACTAGTCCAGAAGCATTTTGACACAGACATGTGTGATACATACATACATACATATGTCTGTGTGTGTATACTTTTGTCTACACGTACCCTGTGTCTAGAGCAGCACAGGTCTTGATGAGCTTATTCACCTATGCTCTATGTCTCATCTGCAGCACACTCGTCAGTAATTATATCTGGATCTGGCTTCCTCCTTCATCGTGCAAATACATGACTCACATATTCTGATCTGATACAGTCAAAGGAAAAGATTTTCTCTCTTTTGAGACAAAAGGATTCAGCAAAGTCTCAGGCTGTGGTGATTTGTAGGCAAAAAGTTACCGAAAGCTCAATCTGCTAAATAACTAATGACGGGGTATGTGTCCTAGATAGACATATGTTTTCATCTCTCCCGTGGGTAGGAAGCCAGCTGACATTTACACGGAACAGAAAAGCTTGAATTCCTCTGAGACAGGCCAGACCCTCTCTTCTTCTAGCACATCCAGTTATTGCAACTGGTCATTCTTCCTGGCAAAATACATTAAAATCCTGAAGCCACAGTGGCCCTTGACTTTTACAGCCAACTGGAAAATGGAAAGTTCAGTCCTAAATGAAACCATGTCCAGACCTGCAATATAGTATACCTGTATTGCATGCGTGGAAGAAAAACAAGTAGATTACTATCCATGCTTTTATCCATTTGTATCCAAGATGGTTTTTGATGTTTCATGTGGGAACCTGTGTCTCTCAGAGGGTATTCAATAGTTATCTACACATTGCTGATATTTGCATGGGTGCAGCACTGGGTTACCTGCAATGAAAGCCTAAAACCATTTCTGTATTTCATTAGTCATCCTAGAGTTTATAAGGAACATTCTCACACTACTGAATGATTGTGGATTATTTCTCAGATCTTTTGGATGATTTTCTAGAAGATAGTACTGTTGTAAAAAGATAGTTAAAATTAGACACTGCACTGGTTTTGACTAGGATGGAGTTAATTTTCTTTGTAGCAGCTCAGATGGTGTTATGTTTTGTGTTTATGATCAAAACAGTGTTGATAACACAGGGGTGTTTTAGTTGTTAGTGAACAGTTTTGCACAGCCTCAAAGCCTTTTCTGCTTCTCGTGCTACCCCATCAGTGAGCAGGATAGGGTGGGCAAGAAGTTGTGAGGGCACAGCCAGGGCAGTTCACCCCAATGGACCAAAGAGATATTCCATGCTCTATGATGTCATGCTCAGCCATAAAAGCTGGGGGAATGAGAAGGGAGAGGGAATATTCAGAGTTATGCTGTCTGTCTTCCCAAGGCCCTGATTTTCTTGGGAATTAGCTGAACACCTGTCTGCCACTGGAATGATGAAAAAAGAATTCCTTTTTTCGTCTTGTACATGCAACTTTTTGCTTTCCCTATTAAAATGTCTTTATCTCAACCCACAAGTTTTCTCACTTTCACCCTGCTGTTCTCTCCCCCATCCTGCTGCAGGAGAGTGAGCAAGCAGCTGTGTGTGGGGTTGAGCTGCCAGCTGGGGTCAAACTACAACAGACACAGACTAAAACATTATTTATTGAGATAATTTCAAGAACTTTACCATTCTATACATTCTAATTAATATTTAGGAATGAGATAATTTTTGCTCATTTAAACCAGAATCTTTCAGAGTCAAGAGGAGTTAAAACCTAAGAGGAAAATCACAGAAAATGGACAGAAATGTTGAATTTTCTCAAAGAATTTTTGATGACAGCCAAACTAAATGTGTCTATCAAGTTGAGGAAAAATTAAAGCACCATTGTGTATGAACTAAAAGAGCCAGGACACAAACCTGTGGATGCTGGGTGTGGATCAACAGCCACCACAGTTTATTTCAAGCATAGCTAAAGCTGAATCAGACACATTTCCTCCATATAGGAGCTAGTAGAAAGAAGGGTTATGAACACTTTCAGCACTTTTTCATCTCATCTCTTGCTTTGCAAGGCTTAAGCTCACCTTGTTGACTCTTGCAAGCACACAACACAGCTAATAAGAACAGTGAACAAAACCACACATAAGTAGGATCCAGTCCAGCACTGGTTTTACTATACCATTATCTCAACAACAAATTGTGACCACTGGTAAGAAAAAAACCCCGAAAAATAATGCAGTAATACACTGCCAAGAAATTAAAGTCATTGCTCTGTAATCAGTTTAAATCCCACCTAAAGAAAAACTCCTCTAAACACACAAATGTATTCAGCCCTTACATGTCCTAAAACAGCAGTACAGTCATCCTAACCTCCCTTCGCTGTCAGTGGATGGAACAAAGGAGGAGCAACAAACAGAGGACCAATTTAGATGTCATGCTCTTATATTTGGTCTTACCTAACTTGGGCCTGGGCCTGCATTCCTGGACAGGATACAGACATCATTGTGCTAAGTAGTATAACAGAATAAATACTAAATCAGAATGACTTTTTTTCTCCCAAGACAACCCCCTCAAGCCTTTACTGTGAACAATAGAACAATATTGTGAACATGCTCTACGCGTCTTTCTTTTTTAAAAGTACCTCTTTTTAATTACATGAAACCTATGCTACGAATCCCCTGCAGCCAAAAGGCAGAAAGGGAATGCTGCTGTAGAAGCATTTGTTGATCTTCACAGTCTATTCCACTTTCTTTCTCATTCTGTAGTAATTAATCACTCCTAACTAACAGTGCAAATTTTGCTTTAATTACAGCGCTCTACATGGCAAAGAGCTGCACACACCCAGAGCAGTGGGACCCATGGCTCCGTTATCTACACAAGAGACAATTACTGGACTTCCATTCCTTATCTCGGTACAATAAGCCTTTGGACAAGACTACTTCTCTTAACAAAATGAATACATATCTTTAATCCTGGTCATAACTTTATGAGTACACCAGTGGTCTCTAAGATTTCTCCAAGCATAATAATCACAGAGAATCATCAAGTTTGGAAGAGACCTTCAAGATCACGAAGTCCAACCATCAAACTAACACCACTATAATCTCCCCTAAACCATATCTCCTCTAAACCCAACATCCGGACATCTCTTGAACTCTTCCAGAGGCAGTGACTCCATCATCTCCTTGGCCAGTTTGTACCAATGCATAACCACTCTTCCAGTGAAATAAAAATTTCTAATATCTAAATTTTGGAACTCAGTGGGAGTAGAGCAGGACACACTTAATATAATTCCATGGCTTACTTATGACAGTTACTACCTTTGAGCTGTATGTTCACTTCCAGTTATTCATCATGGCTAAAAGGAGACATCAGAAAAGTGTGGCAGTAAATATGCAAAACAGTGCTTAATAAAGGATGAAGAGAAATAGCTATTTTTAGAAAAGTATGGCAAAAGATGATACATGATAGGAAAACGTATCAGATGATAGGAAAAGATACAGAGCTGATTTGTATTTTCTACTTGCCATATCACCATACATGTGCCAAAGAAAATCTAGTTTAATGCAGAAACAACAGTCTTCATATCCATTGTTATTATCAACTCAAAATATAGCCATGGCAGGAGCACGGAGGTCCTTCAAGAGCTATCCTCATTTAAGACAGAAATAAATCAATAGGAGAAAGCATTGAAGAAGAAACTTCCAGGAAGGAGGTCAAGGGATCAATGGGTAAATATCAGGTGGAGAATCTGAGCTGGCTTTGTTTGCAGAGAAGAGGGTTACTTAGGGGTGTTTTGGCTGCAGTTTTTTTTTAACTTTACTTCAAATAATCAAATTTTGGATGCAATCATAAGCCATGCTCCTTAACCACAGATTTGATCCTGTCTCACTAGAATAGGAATACTATGGCATCCCTGTAAGTATTAAGAGAATACTGAGAAATCTTTATCTGTTGGCAAATCTTTTGTTGAGCTGTGGTCGATCAATATTTTAATACCCTGTACTATAAATAAAAGTCTAAGACAACAATCAGTATGCCAGTAAATCCATACCATCCTGAATACTCATTCATGGTGGTTACAGTAGGAAAACCACACACGTGACATAACAGAAGGGAAAGAGGTTTCAGTGCAATTTCCCGAAGAACTACGAAATTAAACAATATTTTGAATTTCAAAAAGCATGTTTTTTTAAAACAGATTATAGTATCCCTGATGTCAGTCAGATAATTTTTACAAATTACTGCTAGCCCCAAATTTATGAAATGTTACCCGGGGTATAGGTGTTACCCATGGGCAGAATATTACATTTTTGAACGGAAATATAACTAATTTCATTAAAGGCACTGAGAATTGCAGTTTCACATATGATTTAATGTTCAAACCTGTCTGATTCGAGAATTCTTTAAGTTTATGCTGTCTGCATTTTTTTATCATTTTTTGCAGAATCGAAATTTTTTTTTCCAGAAACCTAACTCGGCAAAAACTGAAATATTATGAACTATTATGTAAACTACGGGCACTGAGTACACATAATTGAAGTTTCAATGTAGTAGGGGGGGCAAATGAAATTTTATTTCACAGATCATGTTTACATTTCATTCTAATTTAAACAAATTGTTGAAATTGTTGTGGGAGCAGCTCTGATAGAGAGACCAGACCTGCTGGGGGTGAGGCAGAGCCGGGGTGTTGCTGAGTGCTGAGTGCTGGGGTGTTGCCTTCGCACATGCTGAAGCACAAAGATGGGACTGGTGTAAAGCATATTTTGGGGCTTAATCCTTCCCTGGATCTCAGGAGCCTGATGGAGTTGCAATAATGAGGCTTTTCACTTTTTCCTCCATCTGCTCATCTGTAACTGAACTTCAGGGCAGCGTGGCTCCAAGAAACGAAGAGTTCACCACCTCTTCTTGATGCAGTGTCTTCTGCATGAAGCCTTAGTGGGACAATGATAAAGAGAAAACAGAAGTTTAAATTTCTCTCTTCCCCTTATGAAGTTTTGATAACATAGAAAGGGTGAGTCTAAGTCTGTAGATAATAATTTTTGTGAAATTCAACAGTCTTGCCTTGAGTTTTAAGAAGTTTGACAAGACCTCCAAAGTTAATAAAAATGTAGCAACATGTTAAATACATGAACAGCACCACACCACCCCAAAGAACCTGCCACCTGAAAAGTGCTGGGTGAAGCAGTACTGAAATGATTCAGGCCAGAAGCAGCTGAAAAAGGGACTCAGAATCCATTATTCTGCATGTTCGTGGTACACGGCACAATCACCTCTGCCTCATTTCTCTGGTTTAAGACATGCTGATGTAGTGTCCTGAGTAGGTCTTTTAATCCTTGCAAGATGATGACAATTCCTAGGTGAGATAGTTACATCAAGATAAAACTTTTTGCAGTTGGAGTGACTAAGAAAAATCATGAAAGCTTTCCTCAGAAGAGCAGGGAGCCAGGTGGGCCTGGAAACCACATCAAAGACCAAACCAGAAGGCGGCAGCACCCGGGTCTTAGCCGAAAAATGTCCTGTCCAATAAAACTATTCAGGGTACAGTACTGCCACTATTTTCTGTGATTATTATATCCCTTTTTTGCACCAGCAGTGGGGATCAGCCCTCACACATGTGGGTATTGACAGCGCTGCAGGGCTGAGGAGCCTCATACACTCTCTCCCCATCTCTCCTACAAAATCGTCCCGTACCTCCTCCCTGACCAGATAGCAGCAGTCCTGTTACCAGGAGAGCTTCATCTCCTGTTTTCATACAGATACAGGTTGTCTATGGCTGACCTGGACTCCAACTTTTGTTGATATTTCTATAGATGAACATTTCTTAAGTAAGTCAAAGTAAACCAAACCAAGACCTGAACAAATTAAAACCTCAAAACACAACTGGGAAAGAATGTCCTATAAAAGATACCAAGAGGAAAGGCATGATAATCCCAAACCAGAGAGAGTTTGGGATTGCCTTGGCTAGCAGCGGGAGACCAGCCACATTTGTGGCCGATTGATTTGATGCCTCTTTTCAGTGGGAGTTAGGCATATTAATAACTTTGAAAATATGAAACCTAGATCTTAGTTTAATCCTGAATCTAATTTTGAAGTTGCAAGACTGATTAAACGGCAGTAAAATAAGAAATAAAAATCAAATGGAAATAATTACTCTGATAGGTTAAGAATAGTTTTGTGATAGGGGAGGTATCTCACTTTTTTGATACTTCTTTTATCAAAATTTTTTCTACAGTTTTCCATCTCCACTATTTCACGTAAGAAGCTTTTAAAAATTTCAAATAACTTCTGTTGTTTCAAGCACTGTGAGATTCCTTAGATAAAAGAAACTGGTTTTCCACTGACTAGTAGCTAGATATGCTATCCACATTTAAACCCAAGTTAAGTTACCTCCACCAGCAATCCCAGAAATTAGATATCTGCAGCATTCAGTTCAGTACAAGAGAATCTCGGAGTCTGTTTCTTGTGGTACAGCAGCAACTGTGCCATTTGTTATTTCCCCTAGTACAGTGCATAGCTGCTCAGGCAGCCCCACTGTGGCAGCCTGCCAAGCAACCCAGACAGCAACGAGACAACAGCTTCGTCCTCTCTGTGTTTCATTCTGACATTGTCACCTTATCTAAGCTTTCTGTAGGGTAATGGGTTTGAAATCATGAACATCTCAAAATATCTGTATTTCTGAGAACAGCTTCCTTCTGCAGTATCAAAACATGACATTTGCTTTTTCTTCCTAAAATAAAAATACTCACTTCAGCCCTGTTCTGTATGCAGGATTTTAATGGACTATTCTTCTTAGGAGTCCTGGCAGCTCTTCCTGCCTGTTATCTATGACCAGAAGTGAGCTGATCCATCAATTTTCACAGGAAACCAAATCAGCAAATGTCACACAGGCAGCGAAGCAGGATATAGTAAACCATGCTCCATATACACATCCCATGCTTCCTTTACACTTTTGAAGCTGAGACTCAAGTGGCAAACAGCAAACAGAGGTATAGAGGGCGAAAGAAAGCTGAAGAGCTTCATAAATCTTAAAACTTGATTCTCCCTAAAAACTAATCAGTGCAAATGTAAGCAACTGAAGGTGAACATTAAGTGCTCAAGGTATTGCGTGCCAAGGTATCTGTGCCAGAACACAGTCCAAAGAGGCTTGCCTTATACATCTTAAAATTTTGTTTGTTTTAATAATTATCCTGGGTGAAGTATTTAACTACTACACCCAAAGCAGAAAACTTCTATAAATCTCTTGAGATTTCAGAACATGACATAACTCTGATTTCACTCAGAGCCCTGGTTTACTTTACATATTTTATAACATAAAGAGGTTACTTTTGAAATGGACTCAACACAGAGTCTGTTGATTTACAGAAACTGAAGGTTTCTATGGATGAACCCTCTCTATACAAAGCATGTGTGTCCTCCTAGAAACAAAGCTTTATTATTAAAGAGTCAGTTATTTGCACAAAGTCTTCTTTGTCTCTCCTAATTGCATTATTCACTTCAAGTTCTCACTTGCTTCTTTTCTTTCAATCTCTCCAACTTTTTCAATTCCTTGAGACCCTGTCCCACTTGTCATGCTCAATCAAAGTGAAGCCATATTTGGCAGTAAAGCACTAAGAATAGGGATTAAAAACATTTCATGATGGTATCTTGCTCGTCATTGCTATTTCAAAGTAGAATATTACCCAAAAATATTGACTACTATATTCCATGTTTTGCCAGAGATACCTTCAACAGCTGCCTCTTCCATTTATCTCTGCAAGACAAATAAGTATTACAAATGAAAAAGACTGAATATCTGTAACAAGCTATGGATCTTGTCCAGTCTGGTTTAGCTGAGGAATTCAGACAAAGTATTTCTGGGTAATTGCAACAGACTGAATCTGCAGTCAAGATGCACTAAACAGCACAACATCACTTGCAGTTTTGCATTGGGAGGCACAAGCACTGAAAGACTGAAAAATCAGTGAGGGAAAGATTACTATCCATGCAAAGCACATTCTAGAAGGTGACATCTGTATCAATAGCTGAATACAGCATTC
The DNA here is from genome assembly GCA_013398015.1 of Oreocharis arfaki. Lineage (NCBI taxonomy): Eukaryota > Metazoa > Chordata > Aves > Passeriformes > Paramythiidae > Oreocharis > Oreocharis arfaki. The sequence continues at coordinate 792,140 of VZRR01001564.1, read as the reverse complement.
TCTTGTCAAAGAAGGTAAAGATCCTTTCTCACCAACTTTCTCAAATGAAATGCAATCTTAGTCTTGGGCTGCAGATACTGATCTTATGCAGAACTGATTATTATTCTTGATAGAAATTAACCCAAGACTACTGTACCTCAGGGGCCAAGTCTTTTTTTTCCCCAAAGAATAGTCCAGAACTTTGTAACCCCAGTGGAAATAGAAAAAACAGACAATTTTGATATTCCAGTAAACTCAGTGCACAAGGCAGGCTCAATATTCTGTGAATATGTAGACAATGCTACAGCTGAATGCTGAAGCATACAGGCAATTCTGAAGGATCCCAGGGCTTAAGAGGGAATCATGTAAGGGAGACTTTTTCTGACTTTGTTGATAAGAAAGATTTTTAAGCCTACGGGATTTACTGTTGTGGAACATGCAGCAAGGCTGCTGATAAAAACTGGTCTGGCAGTGATGAGCCAGGAGATCATATTCCCTAATACAGCAGCAGAACATTATAAAAATGAAATTGCATATGCAGGAGGTCAACACTGTTTTTACCTGACTGCTGCCTACATGTGAAACTTTATTGCAGAGTAGTAACAACAGTTCTTAATAACAGTTAAGAACAAGTTGTCCAGGGAAGTTGTGGATGTCCCATCTCTGGAAGTGTTCAAGGCCAGGTTGAATGTGGTTCTGAGGAAGTGGAAGGTGTCCCTATTTGGAACTAGATAATCTCAAGGGTTCGAATGGTCTTCCAGCCCAGATCATTCTATGTTTCTGTGAATGTTAAAAGCAACACACAATGAATGACAAACTACTCATAAAATTTTATGATGGACTTGCCACACGTACCACAGTAATTGTGTTTCTGAATCCTGCAATGACATTAGCAAATAGTATGGAACTATCAGCATGTATCACTAAACAACTTGGAACCAAACTTCGGTCCCCAAGAACAGAGGTGCTCCTTTCCTGGGTTGAAATCTGGCCAATTCCCTTGGTGAAACTGCACCACTGATAAAGAGAAAATAAAGTGAATAAGAAAGCAATGATCCAAAGGTAATGGCAAGGTGCTGTGTAAAGAATACCCAACAGGCCAAAGGGATATCGCAGAAACATGAAAAATACAAAGCCCAGTTACAGCAATTGTGTGACTGAACCAGTGATGAGAGACACAGTACTTCAGAGGTTAAAGATCAGGACTGGCTGCATGTCAGAAACCAAGTTAAAAGGCTCCATAAGACACCTGCATTACGTAGAAGGACAATCTGCAGACTGCAAACATCCAGAAAGAGAGAGAGAGAGGGAGAGACAGAAAGGTTGCATGTATGTGTATAGAGGAAATTAATTAGATTTATGATTAACCATTAGTATTTCTGAGTGTACTTGCTATAAGGATCAAGTATGAGGAAGCATATGAAAGGAGATAACCATTAGGAAATATATATACTACATGGAACTGATTGAATACATGTACAGGAAGCTGGGATTTGGACTCTGCATTGCTCCTGCAGTACAGGATCCCGCTGGATGCTGCTCAGCTCAGTGCTGTTCACAGATATACAAAATCATTTCATGCTACTACTGTCTGTCTTAAATAAAGAAAGCTTAGGAACAAATCTGGTATCAATTTGAGCCTCAGGGATGGACAAACTCAAGGAGTCTAGTGTTTGGAAGAGGCAATTAGGAACTGGTCTGAGCAACTAGGACAAATAGCTGCCCCCTGAAGTGATCAGTGGGACTCTGAAACCTTGAAAGGAACAGCCAACATTTACAGCAAGCCTTGACTACCCAGAGGATAAGAAGTGCTCAAGAGTAGAAAGCATGTCTGTTTTGAGAGAACGAGCTTACTAAAATAAACTACTAAATTAAAATCACCTACTTTACAGTTAAGTGAGCAGGAAGAGCTTTAAAAATTACTAATGCTATATCCTAGCGGATATAGTGGAGTGTCATTAGCCACATAATCAGATAATATAAATTCCACAGAAGCTGCCAGAAACCAGCTACAAAGTGAGATTGCGGACCTGAATAAAGCAAAAAATTCTTCACTATTTGTTTCGCCTCACCCCACCAGGAGGAAAGCGTTCTCTGAACAAACACACCCCCAACAAAAGTCTTTTAGACACCACCCATGATTTCTCTGAAAAAAAACCCCAACCAACTTACTTGAAAATTCCAATAGCACATTTCAGTGAGATGCTTGGTGCTGACCCTGTGCTCAAACTCAGCTTCAGAGAACCATGACTTCTCTGCCATTCGCTGAGACAAGACTTCCATTTGTTCTTATATAAACCAATGTATTTTTATGAAAATCATTGTATTACCTGTATTTTTCAGGCCACATGATTTTTGCTGAAGGATTTGCCTAACCATTCTTCAGCATCAACTATGACAGTATTTCACCAGGCAAAGAAAAAGACTAATTTGGGGAAATTTTCACAGGTCTAAAAGCCATTAAAACCAAGGGATCTAAATATTCACACTCCTTTGAGAAGCACAGGAAATTGGGACAGTCTGACACATATACTGTGAAATAAAACACATCTGCATAATCCACAAATACCTGAGGATGCATGAGTCAACAGGGGCGAGCCATCACAACTGCCTAGAAATAGACTGCTGTGTGATTTCAGTAGCAGTCGGAGCCTTATTAGTAAATCATGCTTCAGAACTGTTGCAGTGTAAAACTGAGTGGTCCAGGTATGTATATATTGAAGGGTTCCATTCCTCGATATGTGTGCTTCCTGTAGCCAGAAAGTGGTAAATAGAGACACTGACCAGTCAAAGAGTCTGTGCTACTGAGCAGTGTCCACGGATGACAGGCTCTACCAAGCACCCCCATGTTCCTGCTGGATCTCACACCTCTACAAGGGTCCGAAGCACAACTGCTAAAGTGATAAATGTCACCCACCCTGGGAACATGGGAACAGTGCACCAAGCCACACTGTTTGTTAGCAATCAAAGGTGCATGTGTAAGGACTCAAAGCCCATGCTTAAGAGGGTTAAGAAAAGTCAAAGCAAAATATTAGGTGCAACAATGACCACGTTCCTCGTATTTCATACCAGAAGGTTGTATGCTAAAGGTGCTCTAAACCTGCAACTCAAAACACATATTTGCCTTTTTTAGCCCTGTACAATTATTTCCATTACATGTGTGTTGCCCATGTACACTCCCAGGGTTGATGTGAATTTTTGAAAATGCAACTCAGCCTTAACCAGTAGAAGTTCTCCCACAGGTTCCCCCATAATGGCTTCATTCTTATTTCTCACTTAAAACATAGATCACAATCAGTATCAACAAAACCACACTTGACTTAAAATAACCCAGAAATTTAAATTTATAAATACTGTGAGAGAGAAAAATCTTTATCCTGCAACAGAGAATAAGATTTCAAAAACCAGCTACAGTAGTAAGACAATTCATTAAGGTTTCCAGCTTCATAAATGTGACATGAAGTGAGTGCTATGAGGAGAATTATATATGAATCAGTTCTTCAAAAGATTTTCACCCCCTTAAATACAGACTGATGCTTATATTACCTCTTGCCCAGATTCACAGCAACAGATTTTACAATAAACTTCAAATACTACAAAAAACCACAAACTGTATTTTCAACATAGGCATCTCAACAGAAATGCTTTCTATCTAAAAGAGACAGGCAGTAAAGCAAACTCAGTATTAATTCCCCCTCCCTGCTCCAAAACAGAACAAGTTTCATTTCTACACAATCTGCAAGACTTTTAATTCTGTCAACTGAATAGATGTTCTCTAGAAAAATGCAAATTATCCTACTGAACTAACCCACAATCCACATAACCTCTTGTCCTAAGGGGTTTAGCCCACATTTTTAGGAAGAGGCCCGAAGAATAGGCCAAACAGATACTGCTGCCCACTGCTCCCAAAGTCCCATGGTGTCTGCACTGGTTTACATAATAAATTCATGCATAACGTTGTTTTAAGAACACAGCATACAGCTGTCAATTCTATTAAGTTTCAATTCTGACAGCATTTTAGGATTGATAAACCAGGCTTTAGTCTGATCTTCAATTCATTTCACATCGATCAAACCACCAGGTTCTACACTGCTTTGTATTGCTGCCATCAGAAATGGAATTAACTGTCTAATGACTGTGTAAATTAACTGTCAAGCTACCATAGTATCTGCTTATTCATCTCTAACCAAATACATATATCAGACAGTACAAAGTTGTTTCTATTTGTTAAAACTCATGAAAATATTCATGCTGTATTTACCAAAAGATAGAGGATATGCAACATACTTGTATTATTTGTATTAATTTGGTTTAGTTGAAGGAAATTAATGATAGGTTTTTATTAAAAAAAAACAACGTAATTTATACACATAAAGCATCAAACAAAAACCCACAACCCCCCCAACCAGAACAACTGAAACCCCACCTCCACCCCATCTGAAACCAGAAAATTTAAGTGCTTCTGACAGACCTTGCTTATTTTATCTTTAAGTTCTTCTAGCAAAAGAAGCCCTTTTCAGATTATTCATAAGATTTATGAATTGACTTTGCAACATAATGAACTAAATACTCCAACTTTAATATTTTGCATTCATACCAAAAACAATTAACAGTTTTTACAAATAGTGTTATTTACTAAAACAATTCTTGTACAACGGTGTGGTATATCTAAATATATACATACGCCATCATCAAAGGGAGCATCAAAACAAAGCCAAACAAAAATGCACTTTGCTACTGTGTACACTTTATTAAAACCAAAGCAGACTGCAGCAGGTTTTTCTTTTTCATGACAAAGACAAAAATTTTTTGGATTCCAGAAGAACATGCAGGATAGAACAAAAACTCCTACCACCTTTTTGCCAAGGCAGCAGCATGAAAAGAGAACTTTAGATCTGCAATTTACATAGTAGCAAATGGAATGTTTTTAAACACATCCTGATTTAAGAAACAAGGCTTAAAAAATGTACATACTGTTTTTTACACATCAAAGCAAGAAGTTCAAATGTCAAGGCCTTCTCCATGTTTTTCTATGGTGTTGGACAGTGTATGTATGAAGGTCAATATTCTTCACTGCAGCTGAAAATGAGAAAGGAGTAGCTGTAGTGTGGAGTTGATCAGCTTTACTAAGGTTGAATAACAGAGTAAAAAATGATTCTGCCTGCTGTTGGCAATGGAGGTTTTTTGTAACTTTTATTCTACTTTTTTCTTTTAAAATATCTTCTAGTTTTTAACTGGAAAAATTTTGTTCCCTTGTTCTTCAAAACAGATACTTACATGTTCTCCAAAGGAAGGTGCAGTTGTATAATTCAAAGTGCCAGTGTAGCTGCTCTAACTAGAGATGTCTTTTTTCATTCTGTCTGTGAACCGCAGCAGAGAAGGAATAAGGTAAGACCTTTGTATATAAAGACTGCACAGATATCGTTGAAATATGAGTGAAAAATAAAGTGATATTAGAGAAAATTAAAAAAAATGGAGAATGAGGTATTAAGCAGTTCTCCAGTGTAAATCTGATGTTCCTGCCATCTAGACAAAATCAGAGAACTATAGTAGCAGCCTCGATTCGATCAGCAAAATATGTACATGGTATTAAAACAGCAAATCTATCTCTGGTACATCTAACCATTGGCAACCCGGCAGAATTTTCTGAAGTTCAAATTTATTTCAGTTCCCCCTGCCCCAAAATTCATGAACAGTAACTGTACCATGAGGGCAGTATGCTGCTCCAAACCTGTTGAGAAGCATGCAGGAATTCTTATGCTTTGCTCCTTTTTACTGCTGTCTCTATGTGGTTTGGCCAGTGACATTACAGACACATCTACACTGCACCAGTTACTAAACAGAGGTGGACAAAAACGTTGTGACTGTTCCTGCAGCTGCACACTCTGGAACACACTGCCATGACATCAGTACAGAAAATTTTAACATATTGCCCCAGTATTTTTCTTGGGATGTTTTACAGTAAATCTTGACACCTTTGTTATGCCCACAAAAATTGAGATGATACACATGGCTAAAAAAAATTTGCTTATAGAAGTGAAATGCACAGAAGGCACTTTCCAGAGTTTACTCCAGTTCATGCTAACCAAGCCACTGAAATACCCCTTCTGAAGTTAATCAGCATTTTTGTATTCCTTAAGGAAATGGTTAAGTAAAAAGGGTTATACAAAATATCTTTATCACATTTTAGCCTTAAATCAACAATTCACATGTAAAGAAACAAGACATTCAAAAATGAGGTCTTCTATTGGAACATGAATAACATTTCCAAAGATTCCTTACTTTCAAACAGTTTACATTCTGACACTTTATTTAATTGCTTAAAAGCTTTCCCCCACAGTAGCTGTACATGTACTTTTCCCTGTTCACTAACATTTCATCATTCAATACCATAGTAAGGTAGAACATAAATTAACTTGGTCCAAATAATGCATAAACAAGAAATCTGAGAAGAAATCATGGCAGAGAAGCAACAGCAATGGCATCTCCAGGTTCATGATATCAAACCAGAAGAGAGGAGGTGAACTGAAGTATAATTTCTAAGGTATCAGACACAATATGAGAGGATGACTGAAGGAATTCATGCAATGACAGCATCTTGCAAATTAGGAGAAGGCATCACTTCAGAGTATCGAGCGCATAGGGCACAACCAAGCAGGAAGACATTTTCTGACAGGAAAAACCAACATGAGGTACAACATGAGCTCCAAATTCAATTTAATCTGAAATTGCACATGAAATGGAAAATGTAGGTTGCAACAAAAACACTAAGACTCAGAACCTAAAATTATAGTGACCTACTCCACCAGTTGTAGACAATGAATTCTGATTCAGTTCAACTAAAATTCCCAGTCTGGTACAGGAGACACCTTAGAGCAGTGACTTCAGTAAAGGTATGAAGGAAAACAGAAAGTGTCCATCTTTTTTCTCAGCTTTCATTACAGTGAATTTAGAGGGGCACTGAACTTCAGCAAGTGGTTTTTTTGCTCATTATGAACATAAATGGAAGGTGATTTAAATTTTCATAAAAATGGATGAATGGCCAAAATAAGCTAGTTGGAGAGCAGAAAAATTACAATACGCGTAAGGTTTCATTATTCAAATGAGAAACCAGGAACTAGCATTTCTGTATGTCAAGAAAAGACTTCAAAAATTTCAAAAACAGTGACAAATTACTAACAAAATGTATTTTTCTGGGTCATTTCTCTACAGAAGTTCCACAGGCCCTCATTAGGGAACATGTGACACAACATGTGAAAACCTAAGAACACAATAATCAATATCAGCAAGACTATCTCGATGCTTCAAGCTTCATCTTGAATCAGGGACTAAGAACTATGGAATAAAAAATTATTTTCACTTTTGTGTTTAAATTATACATTCCTATACACACTGTATATCTGATTTTGGAATAAGATACCTAATGCATACAGAGAACACTATCTAAATTATACTAAAAGTTCTTTCTAAAGACACCACTTCTTCAATCCTTAAAAAGTTACCTGTGACACAGTATGTTGGATTACTATTTTTTTCTTTAGTATTTCCTTTCAAATTCCACAGGCTTTGGTGATTACACCAAGTACTGCAAAAATTAATGACAGTTTGCGAGGATGCTTAAAAATTTTAGAGAAAACAAATATATGAAAATACTGGTATTAGATCAACCAGCTGGCTAGAACATCCCCAGCTGGAATAGACCAACCAGGGGCATGTTTTGTAACCACGCCAGTCAGACGTTCTGCAGAGTAGTCAGCTGAAAGTATCTGGCAAAACACTGATGTCAATTAAAAGAGTGAAACAAAGGCATTGTTAGGTAACTGTGAAGAGATGCAGGAGTACATGGGATAACAGAGCTCATTTTATAGTATAATATACAATTGCAACATTTAATTCACACTAAAGTATAGTACACAAAACAAACAATTCCTGACATGCACACAAGACTAAAAACAGATCTGATGTTGAAGCCATCTAGTATTGCTCTAGTGGAATTAGAGTTGCTAGAAAAGATGAAACCAGGATGCATTGCCAGACGGACTACAAATGCAAAGTAACAACAGTCTTTGTACAAAATCTCTGCTCAAGTACACCTGAAATGCTGCCTTCCATTACCATGTTTCTTTTGCAGCACCTCATCCACAGAATGAAAATATCATGCTTTACAGAGCCATGTGGCTAAGTTACTGAGTAACACAAGGGTTTAAAACAGGCTAATGCATGTTGCTGCAGAAGAGAATTTAAAGTAACATAAAAGCGAATCTAAATGAGATGCCTCATAAACTATTCAAACTATAGAAGGGCTAATAAACTCAAATGGTACAATTGTAAATTTAAACAGATGTTTAAGGCAGAAGTATTTGTGTTAGAACAGTAAACAGAACAAATTGCTAAGCAAGGCCACAAGAGATAAAACGAAGCCCTGAAGGTTTGTTCAGCAAAGTGATTTACATGTCCACAATTCTCCATGTTCTAATTAAGAAGACTTGAATAAAATAGTCTAAATCATGTTGTGTGTTCCAGTTTAAAACTCCATTGTTTCTCTTTCAAATCAATTCCTCTGTCTTTGGTGTAATCTCTACCAACACACATAGAATACAGTTCTGGTTGTCATTTCAAAAAACAACTTGGAAAAATAAATTACATGCTTCTCATGATAAAATGCAAGATCCTGATCTGTTTCATGGTCCCATGATATGTTTAGCAGCCTCTGAAGAGTAGTTTTAAGTTATTAATTATGTCTGAAGCAGAATCATAATTTGCTGTTATCCCCCCAAATCATTTACTAGTTAACAAGTTTACTTTGGTAGGTAAGCTATCTAATAGTCATGATACACTTGTGTTCAACTCAAGAAGTAGTGAAACTTAGGTAAGTTTGTAAATTCGTATATAGACCTTAGCTTGTAATTGTAACCATGACATGCAGAATTAATGTTTTTCCTGCATTGGAAAAAGACATTGCAGCTGTCTTAAAACTAGACAAAACTATGAAATATGGTTGTCAGTTCATGATTAAAATAAAATAGTAAAGCAAATTATTTTTAAACATTGTGTTAAATATATTCACATGACCACCATAGTTATACGAAATGGGCACTACCGCAATCACACACTATATGTACATAACATAGATGCCACAACAGTTTGCAATGGTTGAGTTTTCACAAACTAGCCAATTTAACCATACATAAATAATCTTGTACCAATTTTTAGGCATTTTAAAAGGAATTAAATTTCCTAAATATATCAGTTCCTCCACAAAATTAAAAAAAAAAAGACAAACCCTATAAAGTCAGTGCAAATTGAACTTGTTCACCAAGAGAGATTCTTATTAAGCTGAAGATTAACAAAGTTTAAGAGATTAAATGAAGAAACTCATAGAATCGCCAACTGCCTTTAGCAGAGGTTAAAGATGATTAGGAATCAGAAGTCCTGGATCCTATAGCAGAGCCTTCTGTGAGTAACTATGCTGTGGTTGTTGAGGTGGTGGAGGCTGTGGCTGTTGTGGAGGTGCTTGCTGACTGCCTGCTGTCTGTGGCAGAGCTGTAGGTGCTAAGTTATAGTTTGGCACCTGGGACATATTAGTTCCAGCATTCTGATAAGCAGCAACATCAACAGTACCAGGTGGTGGACTATACACTGAAGCCTGGTTAGAGTAGGTACTTCCAGCAACAGAACCAACCATTGCACTGAAAAAAAAAAAAAGAGAGGAAATAATGTTTAAAGTTGAATTAACAAACAATTCACCAACAGAACAACAAAACTTCATTGCTTCTTCAGTTGTTCTATTTATACACACAAAAATCTTGTAACTCTGGGCAGATCACATATTTAAAACTGTAGCCAATGAGTATTCCCATTAAAACTCAAACACACTCCTCAAATTTAAACATACATTAGACACCTCCTATGGATTTAAAATTAGACCATGAATCTGTACTTCTGTTTTATTTTAAGGTGCAGCATGGAATACCATCTACCTTCCATTCTGTTAATGGTAAAACCAAAGCCCAGCAAACTGTTTTAAAAAGCAAGACAAGTCAGGTGAATATGCAGAAACTCACTTTATCATAGTATGATTTACCATCTCAAATAAGTAACTTTGGTAACAAATACTAACAAATACATTGATGATTTAAGATGGATGTCTCTCCCAACTTTTTAGAATAAAATTACTTTCCACAGAGAGTTAACAAAAACAAAAAACCCAAACTAACAAAAACCAACTAACAAAAATCCACAAACTTTTTCACAATACAGTAGCTTAACCAAAACTTAGCATCTTTGGCCATCTACCCAATGCAGAAAGCCTCTTTTAGCATCTTTATTTGGGCAAGCTGGATAAGCTTTAGTAAGTATTCATAGCCCATTCACTTCTGTCCCAAAATGAAGAGAATTCTCCTCGTTCTTCTGTGGTAAGATATTTGACAAAGGAACAGTCAGAAACACTCTGACTGAACACTCTCAGAAATTATGCAGAGCCAGCCAGAGCAGCAGACAATCTTCCTCATTAAAAGTATATTAAAAGTTACTACTACTACTACTGAATCATGTCTGTATAATTTTCTCTATTTTTTATACAAAAAGCATAGACCTATATAAATTACACATTTTGTATATAGAAAATTAAAGACCAGATAAAATTATAAAAACAACAGAAGACTTAGAAGTTTGTCAGGAATTTTTACCAAATACATGACACCAATAAAAAGCACTCTGGAAATGACTGCACCAAAGTATCTTTCAGTTGTGTTTATAATTATACTTCTGCAACTTAAAGAATAGTCTCCTTTAAATATTATCTGTATTCCTTTCTGCTTAAATTGATTTAAACTTGAATATAAAAATATTTAAAATTACTTTGTGTAAGACGTCTGTGCAGGCTGACCAGGCAGTACTGAGCTGGCAGATGGAGTAACTGTGCCTTGGCTGAGAGAAGAGAGCTGTTCTGGAGGAAGATTGTAACCTTGAATATGGCCCATCTGTGCACTCCCCGCCACCAAATATGCATTACCTTGAGTTTGCCCTGGATAAACCTAGGAAGTTAAATAAACCAATATTAGAATTAAAATACAAGAAAATTTGCTATTTAATATCTGACTTTAGAACTTAAAGACATCCTTTCAAATGTTTTCGTTTCTTTTTTTTTTTTAATATCAGTGAAGAGCATTTAGCATTTAAATTACTGAAGTTAAAGATGGTAATTCTTTCATAGCAGCATATTTACATTGACTTATCTATGAGGAGATAGGGGAGACATTTTACTCCTTTGGTTGTTTATTTTCTTTGACCCACTATATAAAGCTCTGGCAGTTTTACTTTTTAATTTTATGTGCAACTTAAAGCCCAGGATGGGCTTTTTCCTTGATCAAAGGGAACTGAACAGAAGAAAGCCAAAAGTGTTAGCACCCACAAAAGTATCCAAAGCTTGTAGCTGAAAACAAGCTTTTTTTTTTTTTCCCCATACTGTGCAAAAATCTGAGAGAAAACACTGCTCAGTCAGTGAACTTGATAAGGTCAATGGCTATTAAAGGTTACATCCATACCTGAGAGCCAGAAACACCAGATGACTGCATGTAATACTGCTGGTTTTGTAGTTTTGCATACATGGAATACATTGGGTCCTCATTCATCAATTTATTATACAAAGAAAGAGCCTCCATTGCTTTAACATTGAGCTCTGAGAGTTCTGAATGTTTCCTAGAAAATACATTTTACAGTTCATTCTACAATTTAGATAACTTTAGTACAGGACAGACAATACAGAGACATTTCCTGAGGTGTGTTAAGTAACATTGTTACTATGAAGTGATGCCTGACAAGTGCCAGGGAGTCAAATGGTACAACACTATAAATTACTATGTGACTACGGGAAAAAAATCTTCAGACCTCTTCTAGAGAAACTACTAATAAAATACACCTATCTTCTTTGCCAGTATTCAAAGAAATTAGGATATTATCAAGTAACAACCCTGGTATTTCTAAGAATGAATTTTAATTTGGGTCAAAGCACAGGACTTTTTTTTTACCTGTCTATATCCTCCAATTTTTCATCTATGAGAGGTCCCATCTGGTGGCACATTGCTAGAATAGAAAGACATTAAAATATATCAGAGCAATGAACATTTCTGTACTGCAAAGTCAGAGAGCAATTAAAAAAAAAAATCAGATAGAAATAGATGCTAGTCCAATTTCTTTTAGTTCATTACTATAATCTGATTGTCAAAAAATTTTTAGTAACAGAGGTAGTGTCATGAACAATTTAAGAATGAGACCCAGCTGAAGTTTCCAGTAGTGGTACTATTTTTAAAGCATATTTTAAAATAAAAATAAATAAAGTGAAACAAAACACATTTAACATTTAACATGCAGAAGTATAAAACCGAAACTATTTTGCATAAAAAGGTTCAAGTAAATCGAAAGGTGATCTCTTCTTCAAGGAAGAAGATTTGCCACTGCAACCTAGACCATGTGCTCATCTAACTTTACTACAAAAAGACTATCTGTGAAAACAATGAAGGAGAAAACTGGTTGCAATGATTCGATCATCTGCACATCAAAGACACTAATAGCACATTGCTCTCACTAGAATCCTAATTGGGGAAAGGGAGCTTTTTCAAACCACTAACATGCAAAAAATAACACAAAAGCTTACCAGAAGCAGAATGGAAAAGTGTTAAAATAAACAAAAATGCACCCCATGCCTCCTTTCAGCACAAGGACAAAGGGCTCATCTAACTGCCGAGCAAACCATGGCTAATTAGCAAAAAAGGCAGAGTTTGTCAGATTTAAAATAAACAGACATGAAAGCCAAAAGGAAAATTCTGGATATTAGAAATGCAGAAAGGCCTGAAAATGTCTGAGCCGTGATGCATTAAAGGATATCATTATTGAGTTCCTTGAAGGCAACTCCAGGTGAAAGAGGAGTTGTAGGGGAGGTACCCATCTGCTTCTCTGAACCTGGGATACGTTGGCAGAAATGCTGGGTAAAGATGTAAAACCTGCCAAAGTTCTGCCTACTTTTATGTATAGCACGAAGTGTGGCAAGAGGCATGACAAGGATTGCTTAGATGTCTGTTAACATGATGACTGCTCTGCTGCCAACCACAAACCCTGGGCTCCTGAACATGTTAGGATGAGCTCTCCAATTCAAAGACATTTGTGATAGGACATGAGAATGGCAGAAGAAAATAAAGTGGTTTTTCTGTCAAATGTTGATCAGCATCTGCCACCACTGGTAGGAACCAAGGATTCAAAACAAATCTACAGCAAAATTTTCAGAACCTATGCCAAAAACAGTAGTTCATCAAAGCCTACTTAGGGGTAGAGCAAATAATCTTGAATTGATATTGCAGAACTAGATGTACTATATGTACTATAGGTATATGTATGTTTGGTAAATGCTGTTGCACGTAGCTAGGGAGCAATCATCTGACTACATTACTGCTTCCAGATTCTAGGAGCAGTCTCACAGTTAAATATAAAATTCAGCATTGCTTTAATGATCTCACAATGCATTTTGAAGCAACGCCTAAAGTAAGCCATATCTGTAGGCTGGTTGAGAAGCATACCTTTAATTTCTTTGCCTCTGTCCTGGACAGGCAATCTGCTTCTTAGACAACAGCCTCTATAGCTGTATTTGGGACTTGAAAGAATAAAACTGGTCATGTTTCTTTTCACCTCTTTAGTTTCAGTGGAACTAGAATATGTGCAGACATGCTACTGATTTGAGTTCTTAAAACAGGTTTCATTTACAGGCATAATAAACCAGATGGATATGGAAATATGAGAGATATCTAAAAGTTTACAAACTACGCATTTTTTAATTATTAACTTCTAGATAGATGTAGAAACTGCCATTTTCTTACCAAAGTCTGGTACCATCTGAATTGTCAGTTTAAGCCTGTGTTCTGTCTCATAATTAGGAAGTTTCCTTTCTTCCTTTGCCAAATTCCATTCCAAAAATTTTGGTCCATCTATGAACCTAAGTAAAATGATCTATAATGCGTCTATGAAGAGGCAGTCTGAACAATTTGACTCTACAAGAGTAGGATAATTTGTAGCACTCTATAAAGTATTGCTAATACTCAACTCCTACAGAAATACACATGCAAGTGAAAAGCATGTGAGACCTGTGAGACATCCACAGGTCTATTCTAAACCTTGGTAGTAGTTCTGCTTCCTCTCATGGAATCTTCCTGACACTCCTTTCGCCACTCATGCTGTGCTACTCTATGAAGGAAAAAAACGGATGAATATGATTGAATTAAGTATTCATGTGTCTCAAAAAATAAAATAATATAGGAACAGTTTTCTTTAGGGGAAAGTAGGCTTGTTTTAAGCTAACATTTTGCACTTTGGTCTCTTAGATGTGGGAAACAAGAAGTGAGAAGATAATTACGGCTCAGGCACTTTTCTCAGGCATGCTTCTAGCATGCACATGAAGCTGAAGTTGCTTCAGCTTAGTTTCAATTTGCGTTGATACAGAAAACTACCAGAGAGGAAAACAACAATGAAAAAACTCATTTTTGTTACCCTCAAGATGAAGCAATTCTGGGAGGTCTGGCTGGTCATCAGACGGATCAGCACTTTGTAACATTTGCAAGAGTTGGTCCATTTTATCCTAGAACACAAATTGTATAATTAGAGCAAACATGGCAGCAAAGGAATTAGCACTTTCAGGACAGTAAACTAAAGCAGCCATTCACAACAGCCATTTTGATCTCTTGGCACTTGAGAATCATCTACACTAACTTTAAGAAAATACAAATGATATGTGCTACTTTACAGGAATGAAGATGCTTGAACAAGGAAAAGCCAAATGAGAAAAATTAGTGGGAACAAGTGGAATGTGCAGAGTACTTCTTTATTCCTAAAAGTCCTTCTAAACAGTATTTTCTAAGCAGTTTCTAGTTTTCCAGCCTAGTTATTACATATGCAATACCACCACCTAGTGGGATTAGTAGAAATGTTTTGACAGAAAACATTGAGAGACTACTTCAAATTCACTGAAAAGAATTTTTAAGCGCATGAGGCCTACTTGGTACAAGCCATGACCAATGTATATGGAAGTGTTGTTTTAAGATGATGTTTGGAGGCATTTCAGGGTTGACTTCAGAACAAGCCAAGCTCAAGTAAGGAGTTTAAGTGCAATCCTCTTATAATAAAAATATCAAAGGTTAGAAAATAAACAAGCATAAGGTCTTTGAAAAATGTGTCTTAGAGTGAACTATATTGGTTAATGAAAAATTGCACATAAATTATTTTCAATCATTTTTTAGCTGAGCACTATCAAATAAATAGCCTTTATCAGTCTGAGATATATAGGTTGTGTGAAAGTAGAAAATAAAACCATGTTTTGTCCTCTTTAAACCATGGAAAAGTAGGGAGAAGTCAATTTAACTACTTCCTTAAAAATTATACTGTGGCAAATTTAAAAACAAAAGAAGACACTAAACCAAAAATCAACAACGGACTCACAGAAAACAAAAGCTGGAAGGCACCTCAAGGCAGGCCTGAGATAATCGGTTTCAGCAGATTACAAAGTAGTATTTCCTGGGAAGAAGAGTTTTTGAAGTGGGACTTAAATAGGACTTTGAGAAGGCAGTAACTGATTTCTCATTTCAAAAAATAATGACAGAACCCAAGTCGAGGTCAAAAAAAAAAAAAAAAAGGCAGGGGAAAAACTTTGTGGACTGAATGTGTCTGGAAACCCTACAGGATCACTGTGGTGAGATTGTAAATATCTTACTAAATATTACTTACAGAGCAACAGAATCCCAGACTTTTCAGATGGAAAGAAATCTTTCAGTCTGAGGGTAGAGAGTGGTGGTTATAATGGAAATAAATCTAAGACAGCAGTCAAGATGGGTATCTTTGAAAGTAGATGTGCCACTCAACATTACGATTCTATCTTGGAGGTAAACAGATGTACAATCCCAGAGTAGGGCCCTAAATGGAACGCAGTTCCAAATTCAGTTTCAGAAATTCCTAAGAACTTCAAGACTCTTGAAGAAATGAGAATATTCCAGATTTTTTTTATTACCGTGAAGAAACCTCTCTTCCCATTCTTTTTATTATATTTCTGAAGTACAGGATGAAAGGGTTAAACATCACATATTTAAATGTCCCAGCCATGCATTTAGTACCAATCAGTACTTCTCCCATGCTTACTTCATCAATATAAACTGGTTCTGGCTCAGGTTCTATTGTCTCTACTTGAACTTCATCGCTGAACTGCACTGTTTTCTTCTCAGCTTTCACTGTAAGATAAACAGCCAGATTTAATTTTATAAAAAAAAAAATAAACAATGACATGAATATTACATAGCTAGTATATTGCCTAGGTTCCTTCCATTTGAAACCACTACCATGAAAATTTTAAAAATTATTATTTTGTTGGCATTTGAAAGCCACAGACCTAAATAATTTTATCTGTAAGTCACATTAAAAAAGAAAATACATCAGTTCACACGAGGTCAACAGAAACATGTTTTAGCAAGTCAATGTCTTTATCATAGTCTCCCTACACATAACATACATATTAAAAAGTCATCAGAATAAAAGACTCATAAAGAGTGATTGGAAGCAATAGGGCTAGCAAGTCAAGTTTAAGATAAAACTGATAAAATCATCTATGACAAACTGAGCCTTCTTTTCTCCAGAGCAAAATACAGAATCGAAAGTTCTCAAGCTTCTCAACTTCTTATTCAACAAATCCTACCTGCAAAGCATCTCATTCCTCTGTAGTAGAGACTAGAACAAAAAAGCTCTATATTTAGCGAAAAAGCCAGATACGACTCCTATACACTCTTACTCAATAGTCTTTAACATACCACAAATGACTGCTGCAGCATGTAATTCTCCTGACCTGCTCATACTTCTACCCCACCCAGACTGAGATCACAGGAGATTAATCTTGCAAACCCACAAGATTTACAGAAATCAGCTCTAGAATCTTAAAGTCTTGTCTAACATTTAATATTTTTATTAAATGTTTAAAGTAGGTCAGATGGATATAAATGGATTCAGGTTAATAAGCAGTGTACAGAAAATCCCTCTGTCCACTATGCACACGTACGTACCCACAGCACGCAGGTTTCTTGAACTATTGGAACACTGGTAATCTGTCTCCAAGTCCTATCTGCCACAGGGCCTTCAGTTTCACCTCAATTAAATATGCACTATCGCAACTGGACAAAAAGCCAATTCAGAAAAAAACCTACCGTTGCCCACATTTATCTAGGTGTCAATGGAGTGATTCCATGCATCTCAAAGAAGCTGCTGACAAAGCAGCAGACAGCAGCATTTTTCAGCAGAAGACAGCTTGGGCAACCTTCATCAGACTGTTGTTTGTGAGAGCATAGCAAGGCCTCCTCAGTTTTACTTCAATTACCATATTAACGTGCAATTGAACTCCAACATAAGGGAAAGGAAATCACCCCTGGGCCATGGCAGGCTTTAACATTTATACATAAATGTAATGTTACTTACTCATTTCAGGCTCAGCAGAAAGATCAGCTGTTACAAAATTAGATGGAAACAATCCTATACCCTGATGAGTTTCACCTTTCCACCAATTTGGATCACTAGAGATAAAAAAATAAATAAAGCCCTCATACATTAAAAACCCCATACTCACATGGAACTTTCCTAGGAATTTCACAGTAAAGGCTTTTATATTACTAGCACATAAATATAATTTGTATATATGCAGTAATCTTTACACAAGAATTTTTATGCAAATACATTTATTTGGAAAAAAACTAGGAGATAACAAAATAAAGTATCTAATACAAAAATATGTTTCCATTTATTGTATTCCAAAGTATGCTTCTACATAGAAGATACAATTATTTCTAATTCATTTTTACAGTTTTACACAGTTCTAGTAGGCATTCTATAAAACTTACCTGTCATCAAGGATAGTTATAAGTTCTCCAGCTTTAAAAGTTAGCTCATTATCTTCAGCAGCCTCAAAATCATAGATTGCACGAACCTTTCGGCCCTCGTGTTTGTGGTTTGTTAAAAGGCTCGAGGTGCTTGGATACAAACTGGAAAGTGTTGTTTGCTGTTGCCTTTGTTCTTTTAGTGACAGCTCAATAGCTACAAAAGAAGAGTTACTCAGATGAAAATTCCCTATGAAAATGGGTTGATGGATATGAAAATTTAATTCTGTGAAAACTTCTAGTATAATTCTATTCCTGTTGCATTTTAATGACTCTCTTTCTCTTAGAATTAATGATAAATAACAAAGAAAGAGCAGAATTCTGCCTATGGATTTACTGAGGCTTCCAAAACGGACAGGATGAATAAACAGCCTTTAAGCACAAATGGAATAACTCTGTAAAGTCATCCATTTTTTATTATTATATTTTTGTTACAACCTTGAACTGATCTAAAATATTTGCATTCCTGCTTTACATCTTACACCATGTTGAATTTTTCCAGATTGCTTGAAACATTAAAAAGATACAACTGTTCCAGTGCACACTGGTTCTCTGTTAAACAGCAGTCTTTAGTCTGGATTCACAGAATCAGATTTACACAGATTGGCTGAGATTGGAAGGCACCTCTGGAAGTCATCTTGTCCAATCCCCTGCTCAAGCATGGTCACCACAGCGGACTGCCAAGGACAATGTTTTAATACCTCCAAGAATAAAAAGACACCATGACATTCCTGGGAAACCTGTGCCAGTGCTTGGTCACCTTCACAGTAAAGTCCTTCCTTAATTCATAATTAATAAAATTATTTTTGCTGAAACAAGCAAAAATTTGCCCCTTCCTTTTTTTCTCCCTATCATTCCTTTAATAATTTCATATTTCTGGGTCATTTTCAATCAAGCTTGACTGAGTAGAGAAGTTTCACTCATCTTAAATTCAGCTCAAGCTTGCAGAAGAAAAATGGATCGTATTTAAGATGCGACAGGGTGGACACACAAACAAACATTACAAAACTCATGCAGAATATGCTTTTGAGACACAGATCTCTAAAAATAGACTTTGGTGGGTTAACTGTTGAAGAAACCATTAGTAACACATGCAGATTGGCTAATGGTCATTTAAATAAATCAATATGCATCATGTCAGCAAATAAATGCACTCACCTTTAGCTAAATCCTCCTCTTCCTTTTTGGTGGCTACTGTACCAGGATCTTTGGCAACTAGAGCTGGACTTGCTTTTGCCTGTTCAGCAGCCTAGCCAAAAGTAAAAGATGAAAAAATGAATCCAACAAAAAACTAACAATGCATTAAGTTCACCATTTTGATTTGTATTCATCTGCCACATAAAAATCTAAAGTAATTGAGAGCATTTCACTACTCATAGAAAAATTTTATTAAGATAAGGTGGTTTTCATTTTGTTTGCCAAACATTCCAGAATTCAAAAGTACAAACTGTAAAACACAGAGCTGAGGATAAAAAGCATTTGTGACACACTTCAAGAACAACCACATAAATCTAATATACCTGTGAACCAATAGCTGGGAAAGTAACTCCTTGCTCCTTAAGATTTTTTATCATAGCAGATATTAAACTGAGCTGTGGGTCATTCTTGAATTCATCAGTCCATTCTACCATAAGGGCTTTCAGCTTTTCACAAACTTTTGGATGACCCTGCGTGGACAGCAGAAACTAGTTACATAATGTAGGAATCTGATCTTAATTTCAAGTAATATCATGTTACTGTCAATATAAAATATACAGATATTTTATTTTGTAGTCAAGTTTAGCACTCAATCTTTATTAGAAAGAGAGAATAGTACATCAGCATTGTGTTTGTACCAGTACAGTGTGTGCTAGGCCCAAAATAAAGTAAAATAAGGCTGCATAGAAGCCCTGTATTATCTCCATTTCACCATATTTATATTTAGTTTTTCACTGTTGTTATTTAAAGTGAAAATAAAGTAGTTTATTTATAAATTAACACACCACACCTTCCCCAAACAGAATACCTATGTTAACTAGTATGAAGCGGCATTCAGGAAGTTCTGAGAGCCACAGTCTTTACAGAAGTCTTCTCTCCGTCCCTTCCCCCTCCTGTCCAGTCCTCCAAAAGTAGATTCCATTCTGCATTCAGATTACTACAGTTTTCTATCAGATTTCACTTATAGATTAAATGTATAAATCAATGCAATACCTTACCTTATTCAACACATTGCTTACTTCACTGGCAAAATCTCTTGAACAGACTTCTAAATGAAAGATTTTGCCACAGTTTGATACACATGCTCCTAGAAGCTAATGAAAGAAAGATTAAAACTTAGATTTTTTTGCAATATAACTTTTCAGCAAGAAAAATCACTACATTAAAAAGAACTTACTGTTAATGCTTGCATAGCAACGTGGGGATCTTTATGGTTCACTCTCTTCATAATAGAGCGGAGGCAGTCTTTAGGACTAAAAACACAAGATAGATTCAAAAATATGTAATGCAGTGAACATTTCCTATTGCACACATGACAATGCTGACATTAACGGACAGCAAGATCTCCTGAACATCTTGAGTAAATTATTTAGCAGCTTATAAGTGCAACTTTTAAAAAAAAATCAACACCATAAACAGCTGTAGCCATTTCTATCTGTAGGATTTATAGCTCTCTTAATTATCAAAACCTCTCAGTAATTTAGACTACCTCTTATACTTCGAGTGAATTACTGTAAATACTCCAGAAATGCATAAAATCCCTTACAATTAGAGAACTGGAATTCTCTGCAGTCCATGCACCTACTCCTCTATATTTCACATATATATGTAAGAACATTTCCTTACATACTGATTTACCAACACTTTTTTGCGACTTTTATTTTGAATTACCACCATGTTCCTCAGCCTCTTTTGATGTACAGAATAACGTTTATAAAGAAGACATGTAATGAACCAATAGTTTCTAAAAAAACCTGTTAGACAATCTACATCAAAGTTTCAAAACAAGTAAATACAGAATTCAAGTCTTACCTATGTTGTGGCAGATAGAAATAACATGAAAAGCAACTTCAACAAAAAATTTGAAAGGGGATTTCAGAAAGTTTAGCATATTAAAATCTGTGTGACTTTGTTACTTCGTTCTGTCTATAAAAGTAGTGGAAAGCTGAGCAAGGCTGAGGAAGGAATTATCACGGGCATACAATCATTATCTGTTGAATAGCCCTGAAAAGACAACCCTGGAAGAGGGTACGTAGAGGAAGAGGAAAAGAGAAGGTAAATCTAAACTAAGAGGTTTTACACATTTATAGCATGGCTGTCTTTGGAATCAAAAGTACTTTTCTGTTGAACTGGTATCCAAAAACTAACATGAAACTCAGGTATAAGTTACACCACTGCTTGGCTATACTATATTTGGCAGTGTCTACATTTTACAGAAATGTCCACCTCATATTTAGTGGTTCTAATTATAGAAAGTGCTGTCACGAAGCACAAGCACATATCATTCAGTGTATACCTTCATATAACCAATTATTACAGATGAAGGCTTTAAGGCAAGTACTACCTTTTATCTATTAACTATCCAAGACTTCTCATATGTTCACCTAAATTGAAAAAGAATACAGGCTAAAATTTTCAGAAATAACTGCTTTCTCTAAACATTAATTTATGAGTAGGATTAACAATGTGGTATGAGAGCAAGCTCAAAAAAGTGCTTGCCTATTGTTAAGCCAGTATTTACATAGGCAGGGTGCAGGATCAAGAGCTTAGCGGTTCAGGAACAGGACCACCAGCCTAAGGTTTTTTTTACAAAGGAATCCAAAGTCTCATTAAAAGTAATAAAGTAATAAGAAAGCCCCAAAGCCAAATGATCATCCACATGTCTCAAGTACAATCTACTTGTTCATATATGTAACAGAAATGATCAATACTTGAGTGTTAAATGTTTTAACATGCTCAGATGTTTAAAATAAGAAATCTTTTGATTACATTTTAAAAAAAAAAACAGGCGTACCAATCTTTAGTCACATAGAGTAAGAAAATCTATTCTAGACAGGACTGTAATTCTTATTTTTACTTCTGATTAGTTCATCATACAATTTAGTATGTAAATTATAACAAGCACTATGCAGAAACCAGAGGGAAGCATGCACCCTACGAGTGTAGAATTCTATCCACTTATTAGGCATCCCTCCAAATCATACTATACAAATATTTGGCCACAGCTCTTCTCCAAGGATGCTATGATCAGAATTTCAGAGGCACCACAATGAGTAGTAATAACAAACAAGTGGGGTAAAAATATGGCAAGATACAATAGAAACTATATCATATATGGCATCATATGGTATCATATACCAACATAACCAGAAAATATTCACAATAAATTTCAGGTTTCGTTGAAAAATAATTTAAAAATAGGTTTAGTAAAAAATAATTCTGATTGTATTTTATTTAAAAAAGACAATTGGCAGCATTTGCAATCTAAAATACTACTCTGCACAAAACATTTCAGATATGTTCAGGAATTTATTGTTCATTTACAGTCTAAGGTAACTCTGTGGGACTCAGCTTTCCTCCTTCAGAAAAAGGCTGGTCATAAAACTTCCTGGTCAGCCTGCTAGACATACACTGCAATGACAAAGTAAAATGCTATGGATATTATGTAATCTGAGGGGAAAGAAAAATAGAAGACACATTGGAAAACTATCAAGTAAGCAATTTTGCTGTTCTCCCTTGCATGAACAGGCACAAAAACAACCAAAGAAGAAACAGCTAACCAGAACACTGACTTGCTGAGGCAGTGATTAATCCTTAAGGAATCAGGACAAAGTTGGGCAAGCAGCAATATGGACAAATCATTTCTCAACGACAATTTTCCAATACCCACCCCCAACAGAGAGTGCTGCAATGAACATTTCTATTTTCTCAACCATTGGTGATTCTCTCAGCCACTGACCTAATTTTTTTTCAGCCATGATTTTTTTGATTAAGTAACTTTTCTGGAGAAAAACTGAAGTTGTGATAGTTTCAATGTAGACTGATATGTCTCATGAAATAAACAGTCCAACTATCTCAAAGCCAAATGCAAATACAATTAGAGTTAGGAACTGGTTAGCACTGAAATGACTGAAGAAGGGGAGGCATTTTTGCTAAAACATACCATACCTGTTCTCTAATTTTTCCTTTATTTTTCCTTCTATTCTGTTTAATGAACCATTCAAATTTTATAATATTACTTTATTCTGAGACGATAAACTATAGATTTGGTTTTGTAAGCATTTTCATTGCAGAAAAGCAACACTATGCAAAAATCTATACCTCTCCCGTAGACAGATTTAAAATGCCAGTCAAATATACAATCACAGAATATCCTGAGTTGGAAGGGACCCACAAAGA
Organism: Oreocharis arfaki; assembly: GCA_013398015.1. Classification (NCBI taxonomy): domain Eukaryota; kingdom Metazoa; phylum Chordata; class Aves; order Passeriformes; family Paramythiidae; genus Oreocharis; species Oreocharis arfaki. The sequence continues at coordinate 768,837 of VZRR01001564.1, read as the reverse complement.
TCATCGAAGTCCAACTCCTAGCCCTGCACAGGACAGCCTCAAGAATCACACCATGTGATTCAAGTTTTTAAAATAAATAAGTTTTCAAGAATGCTGTACAAAAACAGGAGACAGAAAAGATTGCCTCTAACAGTAAAACCTTTGTTTTAATCATGTTCCAATGTTGAAAAGGCAACTTGCTCACTGAGCTAATATTGGCAAAAACCAGGATGCAAACACTGTCATGTGCAACTGCTGAGTTGTATGAGTTCCTAAAACAAATTCAGAGAGTAAAAAAAAATGTTGTCTCATCATTAGACAAATTTTAAATCATCTTAAGAACCTGATATGCAAAACGTGCAGAAAGTATTAATTCTATACTACATAGAGCTGTATTTCATATAGGCTATTGTAAACAAGTCATATTGTTTAAAATAGTGACATTTTCTGTCTTACCTGTGTTTTCTATAAAAATTCTAATAACACCTCTAATTTTGAAATTCACAAAAAACAGAGAAAGTAGGCAAAGAGAGGGATTCAGTGGAATTCTAACTTGCTAAAAATCTTAGTTGTTTGGATTAAAGGAAGCAAGATAACATTTTCAGCAATTTGTGATTCTTGGTATGGAAAGCATTACAATGTAAAAAATAAAAGTAGCAATTATGTTAGGGAACTGTAACTAGTTTATCTTAAGAGAAAATGCAGCACCTTTGTAGCATAACAGGTTTCCAACAATTAATCTGGATACAAACAAGTTGGCAGACAATGTGCTACATCAAAAGTCCTACTGAATGAATAAGTGTTTTCCAGGCTGCTGTGGCTTCAGGTATAAGACAATCCACACCGAGAATGCTGCAGGCATGTAATGGAGCTTACACACTGGTACAAAGAAAATCCCTAAAGGAGAGATTTTGTCATCTAAACTTCTGCCAAGAACAGTAACAGACAGCTTGTACTGGAGCAGAATTGGTAAAAAGATTAAAGCCAGATCCCAGTTAAGAAGACTTGCATCCTTTCAGAGGAACTTAAACTGCACGAGAATTTCAAACAGCTAAGCATATCTCATTCAAACTTCTTAATGGGAAACTGTCTTGCTTTACCTTGCTACTGCATGACACAATCAAAAACAAAGAAAACCCACCATCAGCAAGTTTTAACAGAATCTGAATTAAAGCAACAAGTCAGCTGGCAGCCTATTACAAGCAGGACAAATATTACAAAGGGTAAAGTCCCACTTTTCTTATAAAAAACAGTTTTATTAAGAAAAATATTGAAATACAAACACACAAAAGAAAAAGACCAAAACCAGCACAAACAAACCTCACAAATCCTAACTGGAATTTAGATGCACATTACCAGAAGATCCCTAGCCTTGCCTGTACTGCTGTCTCTTGCAGCTACACATACGCAAGCACTGTTCAGGCGATGTTGCTGTGACACTAAATTTCATTTGTGGAAAGGCTTTCAGTGATTAAATAGAATACTGAAACATTCAAAAATATAGTTACTGTCACAGGCTGGGCACCAACATGCTCAGAGAATAGAAATGCAGTTTTACATATAAAAGCTAATATGAAACATACACAACACCTTGCCAGCTGTTAAAATCTTAAATACAGTTATACACAACAGCACAGAAGTCTCAGTACGCCATGCTGTTTTTAAGTACTCCTCCAGAGACCATCTCTAATCCCAAGGAATAAGCTTATTTGCAAACCTGTCCTTTGGAACAAAAGTCCCAGGTGGGACTTTGCTGTCTGGCATCTCATACTGCTTCTGGCAGTTTTACAAGGCAATCCAAGTCACTCTCAGAGAAGCCTTTCAGAGTATCAGCGGCAAAACTCTCTCCTTGAGTTTGTTCCTCACCTGAATTGTTACAGGCAATGCCTCAAGAAGGTGTATTAAAACATTTCCAAAACCTAATACTACACTGACTGAAAGCACTACAAATACACTGAAATTATGTCTTTAAACTGCATTTTTTAGATGCTAGTTCAAATTATACTTTATCTTTTCTGGTCCAAAAAGTAAGCTCATGCATAAATTCTATGAAAGAGCTCAGTAAATAATCAATAATGGAAACATTAGCAGCCCATATTAAGATGTGTTTAATTTAGTATCACATCTTCAAAATATGCAATTATCAAAGCCCTGATGACAGAGAATAGCTTCTGAAAACAAGGGGAAGAAACACAAAGCCTTGTTGTTTTCTGTGACAAAGACACTGGTGGTCTGATGGCGAGAACAATGGAGGGCAGCAGATGCTTTATACCTTGGTTTTAGCAAAATTTTGACATACAGCTGAAACCCTTATAGTCTTATCACACAGCTGGTGAAATATGGGCTGGATAAAAGGATGACAAGGTGGGTGGAAAACTGCTCTCCTAGGCTCAAAGAGTTGTCACCTGTAGTGCAAACTCCAGCTAGCAGGCAGTATCTAGCAGGATCCAACCAGGATTTCTGCTGGGACCAACAGTGCTCTCGGCAACTTACTGACCAGAGCAAGTTGAAGGGGAACAATCAAGATACTGGAGGCCATGGCTAATATTCAGAGGGACCTGGACAGGCTGGAGAAATGGGCAGACTGGAAGTTCAAAAAGAACAAGGGTAAAGTATTGCATTTTAAATGAGGCCAGGAGCTGACCACAAGAAAACTTGGGAAGGATCTACAGGTCCTATGGGGTGAGAGGTGTCAGCAGTGCAGCCTGGCAGCAAAGACAACCAACCACATCCTGGCTCAAACAACTGGTCAGCACAACCAACAAGGCCAGGAAAGCAACTCTTCCCCTCCATTCTGCACTTTTAATACTGCGTCTGGAGCACTCTGTCCAGTTTGGGACTCCCCAGTGCAAGAAGGCTATTTACACACTGCCCTAAGTCCAACGGATAGCTGTCGGGATGGTCAGGGAGGGTCACATACAAGGAAGGATGGGAGAGGTGCTTTTAGCTTTGAGAAGAGCAGACAAAAAGTGGGCCTTACTGCTTTCTACAACCAATTAATCAGAGAATACACAGAAGATGAAGCCAGACTCTTTCTTAGAGCTGCACAGTCACAGGACAAGATGCAACAGACAAGTCGGAACAGGGAAAATTGTAATCAGATTGCAGGATTTTTTTTTTTTAATTTACTTACTTAGTAAGTAGAAGTAGTTAAATACTGAAACATGTTGCCCACAGAAGTTGTGGAACCTTAAACCTTGAAGGCATTCAAGACTCAACACGGTCCTGAGCAACTTGATCTAATTAGACCTGTTTGAAGCTGGGGGGGGTTGGACTAGATGACCTCTGGAGGTCACTTCTAACTTAGATTATGACTCTGTAAGAAAAATGCCTCATGAAGCCTCCTGGCTGTACAGTGATACTGCTAAAACATATCAATTTATTTATTCTGTTATATTGGTGAAAAGCTGCTGTACACAAGTCCTAATTTTAACAGATCAGCCAGTGTCTCCGAAGGAAGGATTGTAAAAGATTTCAAGAGAAACCCCACACATTTTCCTTTCACTTGTAATCAATTTAAGTTAAATTTAGCTGTTGCAGAAGTTTATAAAAGACAACAAAAAATTCATTCCTCTCACCTGAGTATGAGACTGAAATAGCAGAATTAAAAAGGTTTGGGGAGGAAATTCCTAAAGTCACTTACCCTGTGCGTGACTGTCCAACTTTATCACAGATGTCTAAGATGAGGCCCCAGTCCTCTGCAGTGTTCATCTCACTGGTTGCTTTCTCTGATAAATAAAGTACAAGTAAATCAAAATACAAATACATTAAAAAAATTCAAAATTGTCAACAAAGATGTTGAAATATTACCTCTTTTCATATTGCTAAAAGTATGAAAAATCCCTATATTTAATAAAATTTATATATTAACAATGTTATATCTAATTATTTTTAATTTTCTATGTTCACTTGTGACCATGAATTTTAATTAATGAGCAAACATATTTTGGGGTTGTTTTCCCACATAATAAAGATGCACCCGGAACATGACACAAGTAGTATAGCTACCAACAGGGTTTTTTTCGATTTAAAACTATAAAGTTTAATAGATTATGAATACCAAAGCATTAGTTCACTTTTTGCAGAGTCAGACACAACTGCATTTATCACCTTCCCAGACACTAAACTGCTGTGTCTTGCATTCCCTTTCTACGTATTACATCTCAACAAGAAGGATTTAAAAAGTCATCATAATCACTTAACTTTTATCTTCCCATTCTTATTTCTGCTTTGGATGATATGTTTCACTGTTTCTTTTCAGCTATAAAGACTGCTAAACCAAAGCCAATCTCAAAGAAGCCATCGGGACTCTTTCTTCCAAATTTTTTGAATAGGACAAGAGTCCCTGATGAAGACTAAAGAAATAGAAAGAGGAGGTGAAGAAGAAATAGATCCAATGTCAGAAGAAAAAAATAAAGACTCCCTCCCTAATTCTCCCCAGAAATAGTTACTATCCTTAATTACACTAAGGATAACAATAAATAAAAGCATTAAAAGAAACTGAGCCTTACACTGCAGCTCAATAGTAGATTATCTAAATACTGATAGATCAGATCAGGACTGGAGAGCATGAGGGAATGCACAAATATTTTCATTTAGTAACCAAACAGAAGGAGAATGGGTACAGAATAATACACAAACTTTGTTTCCCCTCCCAGCTTCATATAATGTTTACAGCTTAATCTACTAAACACAAAATATGCCTCAGCAATGAGTACCATCCCATAGGCAATGTCTCAGACTACTTAGTTATACGAAAGGAACAAAAGATTTCTTACAAAAACTTATCTGCCAGGAAAGATTCATTATCTAGATTAGCACTGGCAAAATTGCAAAGAGAAAGACAAACAGAACATCTAATCTCCAAAAATTACAAGGAGTTATTCATATCAAAGTTGATGGCTTTTCTTATGAATGAGTTTCTATGTCCTACAAATTGACATAGGTTAGAGTTAATTAGTTTCTTAATGCAGAAAAGCAAAACTCTACGGTTATGTGCTCCCAAAGTATTTCTGAGGAAAATTTCAACACTGACATATATACAACTGAAGTGATAACACATCAGCTGTACTGCCTGATGCAAGGAAAAGAGCAAAACAGTATTGGGAAATCCTAAATGGAAGTTAGTTACAATTCTGTATGTTCTCTCAGATAAAGTAAAAGGGCACTACCCTTCTGCCTAAACCCTATCAGAAAACTTGTTTGATTAGAAAAAGCAGTCAAAATCAACAGAAATATCAAAAATTATGGGTAGACACCATGCTAACATCTAACACTAAGATATAGCAGCTGATCAACCAACCACTTTGTTTTCCTTTCAGTCTGCTCTTGTTCCAAATCACGTTTATGAATAACAATCACAGAACTTTGTGATTTTCAGGTAAGACACTTGAACTTAATGCCTTGCACGAACCATCACAGGCCAAGGCAGTCTTCTAAAATTGCAGTCTAAGCACACAGCAGCTGTTCTGCTACCAAAGACAGCCTCAACTCTGCAGCACCAGAACTGCTTTTTTGAAACACAGAGCCCGAGTTGCCTACACTGCAGTCCCCAAACTGAAAACAGCTGATATGCACAGTCCAGAGACACACAAAACTGACTGCACGGAGGCAGTTTACTTCCAGGTCTCCACTGTTTCAGTCAGTTGCCAGTTCTACCGGAGCTGGACCAGCTCCTGTCAAAGTGTGCCTGCACAATTCTCTCCAAAGCCTAAAGTTCCTGCCAGGCTCCAAGCTCACACGGAGCTCACAAACCCAGACGGGTCACTCACGCCTAATGCTGCACTTTAGTTAGCACGTCCTTCAGCAGAGAGATGAGCAATCCAATGGAACTGAAACCTTGGTCTTTTCCATCGTTCTAGTTAACAGACAGTTGTCTGTATTTTTGACAACAATTGATCCTTCTTTCCTCACTATGTCAGCAAAGAGAAATGGCATGGCAATCGGTTATGTCATCTACAAACCAAGGAGTAAACTAATGCACACTTACTGTTTTAGAATAACAGCAAACTATGCTTTATGCTAATTTAAATACTTTGGCTAAAGCTACAAGTAAGATAGTGATTGATGAAATCCCTGATCCACACCAACCACACTGATTACAGCCTTTATTTTAATTCTCAAATGAGAACATTTTGCAAATTTATCCATGAGTACAATTACAAGTTTTCTGATAAGGCCACATTCCTTCCTGGCAGTGGAAGTTTGTCCTATACAAAAACTGCCATTTGCTTGTCATGCCTTCCCCCTTGTTAGTCAGGGTATTTCCTCCACCAACAAACACTAGTTTCTTACTAAATTTCAGCCTGAAACCAAGTTTCACTGTATGCTTTCAGTCTTTGGCAGTAACAATCATCCAATCATTCCACTGGATAATAAAATTAATGGCAAGATGTGAGAAAAAAAAATTGCCTCTAGGGTTTTACTTAAATTCTGTCTCAAACAAGGGGAGTTAAAAGTTAACAGTATACTGAGAATGTTAGCAGCACACTGTCTGAGCTGACTGTCCACAAAAAAGGCCACTATCTCTGTCAGAGCATTAGCAAATGACTATCGCCTTTCACCACTCTGGGAACAGGAGCAACAAAGGCGCTTTGACAAAATTCCTATGTTGCACCAATGTTTTGTAGACAAAATTTTTACTTAAATCTATTTAAGTTAAATTACTTACACTATTATCACTTAAAATCCGTGAATACTCTCTCTTCTAATACGAGGCACACACTCCCAGGCAAAAGAAAAGTTTATGTGCATTCAGTAGTTGCCTACCCTGCCTAACAGCTGGCACCCTCCCAGCCCTCAGATACAGTTGATATGTCACTGGCAGACTCTTATGTACTGGAATGGGCTCTTACAGGGAAGGAAAAACAGACATTTGTGTTTAAAGTCTTAGGACAGGTTAGCATAGCACATAGAAGATAACTTAAAGAAGAAATGTTCTTCATCCTCCATCCCTGATTTAAAAATAATTCTACCACAACAATATCAATGTTTAGCTCAGATCCTATCCCTCCACCTCATCATTGCTTCAAAATCTTACTCAACTTAGTGAATGCCAAGCCAAGATCAGATAACGTTTCAAACTTTACAAAAACAATTTTAAAAGACAGCACTGGCTCGTTCATGAAATCAGCATACTTCAAAACTTACTAATGCTATGCCAAACACAAAAGAAATAGGACTAATCACAGCTCTCTTCCATGAAGCTGCACCACTCACATTCAAGGCATTGTTTTCTGGGCACAAGCAAGGCCTACAAATGAACACAGTAATTTTAACCAGCGCAAGACTGTACAATCTTATGTTGCGTCAGGTTAATTTGTAGTAATTAATAGTTGTTATTAATCCTAATTACTATTAACAGTAGTTAGTAAAATAGAAGTTTTAAATTTTTTTAACTGGCTTTTTTACTTGGTTTTTTTTTTTCATTACAGATCTTCTTCTCTCACCTTTATTTTTTTAGGCGTTATTTAATATTCTTTTCTTACCAGTAATTCCATAAAGACAGACACACAAATTGGTAAGTGCCATAATTTCAGAGGAAAACAATATTTGGATCTACAGGTTCTTTGGTCAAAAACTACAATGATTCATCACAACACAAGAATACCTTTCTAAATTACTTCAATAATTTATTTCGTTCCTAAAATAAATACAAAAGAGACAAAACCAATATATCAAATTTTTCAGCGACTTTGCAGGGCACAGAGTGTGGAATCATTAGGCCTCTCTCCTTATAATTCTGTATTCAGAACAGCAACCATACTGGACCAGACCAGTTCCATCTTGCTCAACATTCAGTTTCTAATATATAAATTACACCTAAAACAGACACCTAGGAAAACATAAAAGAGAATAATGTAAGCATTAATTGTACTTCCCTACCAACATACCTTTCAGTGACCAACAATTTGCAGCTTCCTAACTCCTGAGTCAGAAATGGTGCTCCCACCATGCAAACATTGTCATAAATCACACACAGAAAAAATAAAGCATTCTGAAGCAAAATGCATCTCCTAGGATGGAAATCTCACCTGTGTTTGTATCTTCTCCTTCCCAATAAATTGTAGAATATAATGAACTTCAAATAAAGCAGCTAGATGCTGAAATCATTCTTCTAAACATATATCATAATTTTTTTCAAGTAAACCCCTGAATAAAATTTATACAAAACTGAATAGCACCTGGCTTCAAAGATAACACCACTCCTCATTACAAATGACACTGACTCCCACTGAAATACTGTACCTAAAACCCAGAAGACAGCATTGCACCTATTGAGCTAGAAGCCAGGCCAGAAAGATCTAAATATATGAGTTTAATTACTTATACTTTGGTTGCAGTGAAAGTACCTAGGCTCTTGCATGGGCTCTTTTGGGATATCTAAATCAATCTGCCTCTCCTTGTGTCATAAAGTTCATTAAGTGTGTAGAGGCCCCACTTCCCTGTAAGTTACACAAACCCGAACGCTTGGAGCATTGATAAGGTTCTGCTTAATCCTCATGTTTTGTGCATTATTTATAAATTATAAGCAAAGCAAAAATATTTGCACTGTGATTCTATTTGAAGTTTCCTATTATATACAAAACACAATTGCAGTTGATCATTTTAGCACAGAAAAAAAACCAACAAAACCCTCTTCTCAGAAGAAAAAAATTTTCCCAAAATTCACACCTGTCGTAAAAGAGATTTATCAACAGATTTCCAAAGTACTCTTAGACAGAAGAAAGGCAGTGCATGCTGAAAAAAATTCATTGCCAGATTTAGTGGTTGATGTCTTAGTTGCTGGTAAAAGGAATATCAATATTGCTGCAGATTTTCCATGGAAATATGTGCTAGTCACTTGACTTCTCTGCCTTAGTTCTGCATCTTAGCAACAGCATTTTACTGCCTTATTAGAAATTTGCAAGAGTAAATACTCATTACTGTTTGGATACTGCACTGAACTCCATGATGCATTTCTCAGAGCAGAAAACTAAGTGACTACCCACTGATAAATTAATTTTCAGAGGGAGGTCTTGGCAGGCTTGAGTTTCCCAAGCTTTAGATTTTACTCAAGTTTACTTTGAAAGAAAAACAGCAGTCTTAGAACTGAGCTATTTTTCTGCAACGAAGTCTCAAAGATGCTAAAACTAGCAGAATTTCAAGAAATAACAAATCTAGATCAAAACACCCTCAAATCCAACACTTAAAATGGACATGATTTGAAGCAGTTAAAACAAATATCAGTAAAAACTGTCAGAAAATTCTACCAATCTAAGAGTTTTAACCGTCCTACTCATTATTTGCTCTTACTCTATTCATGGATGTAACATGATTTTCACAGTTGGACATCATTAAAATGAAATACTGAAGTCCTAACTTCAATTACAAAGAGAAGAATGGATACAGAAACTCTTCAAAAGAATAGCTAAAGAAAGTCTTCAACTCACAGACTCATATTACAACCAGTTTCTAGCATGATAAAAAACCATCAAAAATCTGTTACGTCGTTTTAAATAACATAGATTTAATGAAAAACTCAACACTCCTCTCAGCCTTCTCTCTTCCTCTTCTGCTCAAAGTTTTGTTTTCTTCACAAGGCTACATAAATAATTTCCCCTTCTCTATAAAACTGCAAACACTAAAATTCCAAAGCACTATAGTTTAAATAGTCCTTAAAGACTGAAAGTGACTGCAAATTTCTTTCTTTTTGCAGGCACTTGCTGAGAAATTTGGATTACATACCATTCCACAGTTAAATGCAATTAAATTTTGTTCTTTTTGTCTGTCAAATAAAAAGAACAAATACCTTTGTTGGCCCATTCTACAAAAAAACACCTCTTGAATATTAACCACTTTGCATTTCCCTAACATGCTCAAAACTGCACAAGAAGAGTATGTCTAACTAGATTCCATTTAGACAAGATTGAAAATAACCTCTAACAGGCAATGACACCATGGGGAGAAACTAGAACTCCATGTACCATTAACTTTGGTAAAGCTATTAACCAACTTCAGCAGTTCAGCTGTATCCCCATTTCCAGTGTTCCCAGGTCCTTATGGGAGCAGTTGTAGGTGTCCTAGGAAAGCACCGCAGCTGATCTGAGGCAAAGCAAGCAGCAGTGACAGAGGCCACCTCAACTCATTACTTCAGAAGACCCTGTAGGATCTCACTGTGCATGAGGCAGCCCGGCCAAAATGGACATTGCTCAGCTCAATGAACTGAGCAGAATGAAGACAAGAGGATTCATGACCTCGTTAGAAAAGGCTGAAATCATAAGACAAGCAGAGCAAAAATAATTTAGATGGTTAGATCTCTCGTGCAAACGCTAGCAAATCCACAGAACTCAAACTACCTTCCGCCCAGAAGTATTACGACACAACAGGAAGGTGAGCACATTAGAGATACATGAGAAGGATGAATAGTCCATAAACAAGGTGCATCACAGGCATGTCATACTAACAAATGCTGCCAGGATGTATTTGCAGAACCCCGTAAGCCAAGCCACAGTAAACGAAGCACTTCAGAAGGAAGATCAGCAAGAAACTTAACTTTCCACATCACATATGCAGCGTTATTTTTATCAGTTAGAGGAGCAGATTTTACATGTTGGAGATCTACTTTGATTCTTCTAAATTTTGGTATTATAATGCACACTGTCACAGCTGAAATGAGGAGAAGCACTTAAAGTGACAGTTCTCCCCTGGGAGGAAAGAAAGAGAATTACTAGAAAAGTAGAGTCTTTGACTATGGGACATACTATGTTGGCTTCAAAGTGCCCAGCTGAACTCAGAGTCTGGTAATTGATAGTGAAAAAGATTTTTTTTGTTGGCTGATATACTGAAGGGGTATATCACTCAGTCTTATCCTGTCAGCATTGCCAGTTTTAACTGAGACCCCAACCACCAAAGGTATCCTTAAGTAAGAAGGTCTTGTTTTTTATAAATATTCATAAATAACTGAAAAGGGGGGTGGCTATAGCTCCTTTTCCACACATTTTCTACTCAGTCTTCCCATTAGCTCACAGTTAATGTCCTTTTTAAAACAATCTTGAGAAAAACAGTAGACCAACTCCGGCAAAAAAGTGCCAGTCTCATGACAAGCTGAGCCAATCCTTGGAATTCATCTTCCCTTACAGCCAGATCTTAACTCACAGTCTGCAGTCTCCATAATGGTCTGGGGTCAAGAAACTCATCTGCGACAATTTTCTCTTCTTTTGGCAAACCTGGCCTAACACAGAAAGTCCAGCTCAGAGAGACATGTAATTGGATGTTTTGAAGCTGTTGACTAATCAAGGGCATAAATCTAAAGAACAATAAGTTTAAATAGCAAGAGGATTTTATTTCAAGAATTTGTACCATGGGAATCAAACCATTTCTTACATTCTAATAGCATCAAACTATAGGCTGATCATATGTAATTCAAGCACACTATCAAATATCTGAAGAGTCATTAGCATAAAATTATCAACAATTGCTAGAGGTAATAAAACACAGGGAAAATGACTGCAAGCCACATCAAGTTCTACTACCTTACTAAACTATATGCTTAATTTCCTATTACTGTAAATAGTAAGCCTGAATTTCTTCCCACTCCTGTGCTGCCTCAAACCATCACAGTAAGAACTAGAGTAACACCCAAAGCAAATCCTAATACCTTCATCTTTTACTGCAAGAAAAAAAACCCAAACCAATCTAAAACCCCTGTGTTTTTTAAACACCTCCTCTTAATATCATGTGTGATTTTTATGACAACTTATACTAGAACCTGAGTTACGGATTTTATTCATGAGATAATATCTAAATGACACTTGAAAACTGCTTTAGCAGTAAGTTCTTCATCAAACCTAGCCTAAGCACTGCTACATTACGATACTGCATTACTATTACAATAATTAGCCTGTCATGACAGATTAGTAGATAGTCTTCTGGTTCTTAAAGCACATTTAACCTTTATTTCACCTGAGTCAAACTTACAGATAAATCTGCATTTCTCAGGAATATCTCCCTGGGAATAATTTCATGATTAAGATTGAGAAATACAGCAGAAACAGATGACCCGTGAACCTAATAGGAACACTTTTAATTCTAACCCCTTAAATGGAAGATTAGAGTTTCTTAATTATACTCTCAACAGGCCCAGTGTCTTGAAGATTTTTTCCTTTTTTTAAATTCCATTATTATGTTCTTTACTTGGACAGACTGTCAAAGGTTCCCTGACTTGATTGTGGAAACTTGTGTCACCACTGATTAGCATCCCTTCCTGTTGAAATACGCCTAAATACGGTAAAAAGAAACTTCAGAAAACAGAAAGTATTTGGGTTTCATCCAGAGATTCAGACTCTTGAGGATAGCAATGGTTAACCTACTTAAATCTCTGGGCATTCTTTAATATTAATTTAATAGCAGTCTTAAACAACATTCTTTTGCCAACTACACAAAAAAACCCCAGGTGTACCAAGTTGACACTAAATGGTAAACTATTACGGATGACCAGGTTCCACTGCAGCAGCATGCTAATAGGACTAGTCAAATACTGCTAACTGGCCAGACAAACTGAAAAATTTGTCCTGAATGTAAGACACACTTATGCTCCTCAAAATGATGGAAAACAATTTAGTTCCAGATACACTCTCTGCAATCCATTATCCTAAATGGTTCCAAAATAATTTCCAACTACTCCACAGTACTGATCAGCTGTTCAGTAGAAAAGAATGCACAGCTATCGCAGCAATAATATCAACTACACCAATTCCAAATTCATATGAAATTAAGAATAGCTGCTGACTGACTTTCTGCTTCAGGAATCTGATTTTCAAAAGAAAACTTTCTTGCTGGATACGAACAAAAGCAGAACACTCAACTCTCACTCAGAAAATAAATGAAAAACAGCACTACGGCTTGACAACTTTTGGAAGTTTCCTGAGAACACGAGAGCTTACTCTACAGCTGATGCTATCTTATGAAGCCTGCCAAAAAATTCATCCAGATAATAGCACATTCCCAAGGGGCCTCGGAGAAGAAGAGCCCAGAGATGCTTTCCCATCTCCCTGGCACAAATCCAGCTAAGCAATGGATAAAGGCAGCAGGCTCCTGAAAGTAGGCTGTCACCAACTGAACAGCCTGCTGCTCCTTCAGTCTCCCTCAGGACACCACGAAAGGGGCCAAAACAAAGAGGCTGTTTACCATTGAATATTAGCCCACTGCCCACTACCTGCTCTTCCAAGAACAATTTGGGACGAAGAGGTTATTTCTGTCTCCTCATACAGTATACAGAATAACACTTCTGAAAATTATTTACTGGTGATCATATTAGGCAAGCACAGTTGGTAAGGCGCTGGCATCTTCTGCACCTAGAAAAGAGCTAATGAGCCACTGAGGTAACTGCTGAGTGCTACTGCCCTGCATTGAGACTCACAGTGCTGAGGGGCACATCCACTGGACTGAGCTCTAGAGAGACCCACTCAAGCAGTCTGAGCTTCCCTGCCTGCCAGAAGCACTACGAAGAAAAAAAAGCGAACACCTGCCAAAACCCGAGTCTATCACTTTTTAATCTTATTAGTTCAAATCATTCTCTAATAGTCCATGGAAAACTGGCAAGCAGTACAATCTCTTCCTCACTTTCAGCTGTCAAATTACAGCAGAACAACTAGAAGACAGCAGAACAACTAAGAAAAATTATTTACTACTTTCCAAAATAAGTCAGTCAAGTTTGCCACCAACAAAATCATTAATTGATGTGCAGTCTTCAGCTTAAAAGCATTAACAGTTCAAAATGAGAAGACAGTTATGGCTTATTTTGATGCAACAGACTAAGAATTTCTCATAACATACATATAGAATTTATGTCTCAGTACTTTGTTTATGCCCTAATTCTTTCCCCTGAGAAGATACATACTTTTCAAACGATTTTGACTTGGTCTTTCTTTGAAGAGCTGGAAGAATTAAAAGTCTAAAGTTCGATAAACATTAACAAACTATGTATCTATAGTTGAAAGTTACAGCAAGTACAAGGCTATTAAAGAAACTGGTTTCAAGAGTTCAATATAACACTTATACAGTGTTATACTGCTGTCAGAAAATAATCGCGGGGAAGAGATGTATTTATCCACATACGAGATAAAGTCCCTTTATATTACGGGATTCTCCAGACAAAGCTTTTATCAGTCAAAAGTAAAAAGATGTCAGCAGGAGGTCAAAAACAAACCATATTACACAATCTCAAAACAGACATACAAAACTAATTATTAACTATTTATAAGTTAATTTACCTTCAGTTTCGACACATCACCGTTAAGCACAATTTTTGTGAAGTAAAAGCCAGATATTTCCTCTCCACCTAGTCTGGCCTTGGAACAAGCAAGGTTGGGATGACACCTGATCTCAGCAAGTCAAGTTTTACTTGAAAGGAAAAGAGAAAACTCCCACAGGAATCCCCTTTAAAACACTAAACACAATACGCTTTGACAATTTTCTCATGTCTGTCTGTGAAGCAACTGTAGATGGTGCTTTTTACTGTTCATCCTTTCAACAATACTCCAGCGCGGACCTTTCTCACTACTTGTTTTGCTGTGCTGCAGCGTTACTCGTGCTGAGCAGGCCAGCTCGTCCCCCACGAGCATCCCCGCGCTCGCCCCCCGGCCCGCCAGGCCAGAAGGGCCCGCAGGGGCCCCCGCGCTGTCACCGGCCAGGCCGCAGCCCCGCCGCCCCCGCCGGGACGCGTCCCCGGCC
>VZRR01001564.1:668311-753987 GCA_013398015.1 Oreocharis arfaki | reverse complement strand
CTCCTCCCGCCCCGGGCAGCTCCGCCGCCACCTCCTCCCAGCGCCGGGGCGCCGCCTCCCGCGCAGCACCACGGGAACCGGGGCAGGACCCGCCGCCCGGCGTTCCGCGGGGGCCCCGGCGGAGACACCCGGCCCCGAGCCCGCCCCGCCACCCCAGACAGGCATCTTAGCGCCGGCACGGATAGCCAGGTGGAGGTTTATATTATTTAGTTATGCGGAGCTCTTTTGTCCTCCCTGCTTAGGAGGCGAGACGGTTCTGTGCCCCGACACGTTTGCTTCCTATGGAAAATTTCTGGAGCTTCCCTATACGTTGGGCTGACTGAATATTTTCATTGGTAATGCCGTCGTGCTTGTGACATGGGTAGCCTGACGGTAAAGTGCAGGTTGGTGGTTATGCCAGCATCTCTCACAGCATAGCACGGGAGCATGACCAGTTCTCTGCGGTCACATCCCATGGAGATCAGTAGCTATCAGTTGGTCACAGGGCCTGGAATATCGCGTGGCCTTCGGTTGCCTATCTTGCAGCTCCACTTTGTGAGACTATGTTGCTGGCTTCAGTGGGGTGTGTCCCACATTAACAATATGACTCATGGGATAAGACACGTTCTGCCTATTCCTGCTGTCCCATAAAACTCAAGTCATTATCCTTAAGGCCTTTTAGTACTGTTCGATTACTCTGAACTAGTTGGATTGCAAATTAAGTAAAACTAGGCTCATGTGTACACTTGAAGAAGGAGTCAGAGCAATAAGGGCACATCACAGGCGTGCAAACAAGAAATGAAAAAGCAACTACGACTGTTTGCAGGGCACAAACATTGGATGGAATCAATAGCACTAACCATGCTCAATAATGAATGTGATTGCATGCATCAGGCACACTTCTGACACATCAAATGAAAACTGCACACGAAGCATCGTCCCACAGGGATTAACATTCACTAGGCACTTTGTTATTTTACTAAGGTTTTTTCCCCAGACCTCTAGTTCTGCTTCTTTACCTATCCATAACAACTGTTTTCAGCAGCTAATGCAGGCCAGCATTGATCTACTGCTTAGAACTGACTACTCATGAGGAATTGCATGTTTTCTTTGGGCTCTACCTTGATTCAACGACATCTGCTAGATATTCTCAGAGGATGCTTTACCTCCTCCCCATTCATCATCACCAATTATGTTCACAAAAGACATGTGGTAGATGTTCTCTGAGCCGGTTTCATCCCCTCCTTTCTCATCCCTTCTTTCTGATGGGTTCAAAATGAATTGTAGGAATCCTTTCAGAACAAGCAGAGTTTTATTCAGTAGCCCTGCAAGAAGAGCTAACACAACACGTGTGGGGAGCTGGGGTTTTAGACTACCTTCAGCCTGAAAGCATTGCAACCCAACTTTACTTCCCAATACCTTACTCAGCATTTTAAAAAAGGCAGTCTATACTCAGGAAGCATTTTAAAGCTCTGCAATCCTTGCTCATATTTTGATTCTGTAATGATTTTTTTTTGCTGTTGGACACAGTGTGAAGCCCTTCCAACACTCCATATTGTATTTTATCTCCCTCTTTTCCCTGTCTCATGGCTCTAGCATGTTTCCATGACACAGCAATGGGTGGTAGTTAGAGTACTCTCCCATGAAATGTGGGGTTTGCCCTCTCAGACACAAATGGCCATGGAAACCAGCTTTTCCACTTTATGTATGAGTAGTATAATGAATATGCTATTAAAAACAGGTGTGTTAATCTATATGCTATTAATAAACAGATGTGAACTACATCTTTACTGGATGTAGTTCAAAATGTTTGTATTATTTCCTACTCTTGCCTAAGCTAGCTGTCTAAAAGTAAGGAGTCTAGTTCAAAGGTACAGTCTCAAATTGCATCTAATTTTGGGCTATCTACAGCTGAAAGAGAATGTAGCAACCCTGCACTCCCTGTGCCCACAGCTATGTGCTGCCACCACATTTCTCGTATTAGATTTGGAATTTGATCCATTTCATTTGTGGTTGCACAATCAGCTGATCCAGCTGAAAACTACCTCACTGCAGAGAAGTTCCCTGTAGGATCATGTCACACCTCTGACTCACCTTGGAATTAGATCAGGCATGTGAAGAGGTGGGAAGGCATGGCTGAGGACAGTACTTCAGCAGTCTGGGTCAGGAAAAACAGGCATGTCCAGGGGATTATTCATCTGTTTTATTTTGGACCTCATTCTGAAGACAGCCTCTGCAACAGTGACTGTTGATTTCACAGATAAGCCTATCTGTCCAACAGTTCTCTGACTTAGGACTTGTCTCTAGACCGCCTTGTAGCAAGTTTTAAGTAGGGCGTTTTTTTAAAGATATATACTACTTTTGTCTGAAGTAAGCAGTCTCAGATGACTGATGTAGACATTTCATTTTTCTTTGCACACTTCTCTTTTTGTATAGTACTGTTGTTCAGATACAGCTAAGAGATCATGGAATGGCTTGGGTTGGAATTGACCTTAAGGGTAATCTTGTTCCAATCCCTCTGCCATGGAAGGGACATTTTCCACTATACCTGGTTGCTCAGTCCCCTGTTCAATCTGGCCTTGAACACTGCCAGGTTTGGGGCATCCACAGCTTCTCTGGGCAACATATTCCAGAGCCTCACCGCCATCATAGAGTGGAATTTCTTCCTAATATCTCATCTAAATCTACCCTGTTTCTGTTTAAAGCCATTACTCATTGTCTCATCACTGTGTCTCTACAACGTCCTTGTTAAAAAGTCCCTCTCCAGCTTCCTTGTAGGTGCCCTTCTGCAACCAGAAGGCTGCAGTGAGGTCTCCCAGAGCCTTCTCTTCTCCAGGCTGCACAGCCCCAACTCTCTCAGCCTGTCTCCACAGGAGAGAGCTGCTCCAGCCCTCTGATCATATTCATGGCCTCTTCTGCACTCACTACAGCAGGTCCACGTCCTTCTTGCGTTGGATTCCCCAGAGCTGAATGCAGTACTCCAGGGGGAGTGTCATAAAGGCATGTGTTCGGTTAATTTCCAGCATAACACACTTCCTGGATTTTAAAGATGTGACATATCTATAAATTTGATTAGGTAAGTGTTTTATGTTGTTTGTTTATATAATTTATGACTTTTTAAAAAAATTATTACAAGAGTTAATCCATATGAAGGTTAGTTCTGGATTCTGATGATATACAATGATTCATTTCCCTATACTCTTCAGTAGGAAGGGATACTTAAGAACAGTAACTTGTAAATGACAATCTGCTAGGGAAGTTCTAATGTTCTTTACAATCACTCAATTGGCACCCATCTGCATTAAACAAGCATTTTCTAAGAGGAAGGTAAAACCATTGTGGCCATGGAGGTCCACTGCAGTTCCAGTTTACTGGGGTAGTATTTTACTTGTCATGTGTATTTATTTTAGCACATATTAGTTTTATAGTTGCTGCATTGTAAAATAAGGTGTATGATGCCCAGAAAAAGTCAGGCCAGTACACTTCCAGCAGGGAGACAGATATGAAGAACAATGGTTGTCTCACGAATCAGTCCCACTGACCTTTATTTTAACTGCATTTTCATTATAGCCCACCATGTACGTTGCTTTTGGAACTGGAAGCTGTGAAGAAATGATAATCAAAGGAAAAGAGAAAGGTTCAGAATAGAGCAAGTGCCAGCTGTCCATTTAATCAGAGCTTTTGTCTCTGACACGGCAAGTACAAAATGTTTTGGATGGCATACAAGACACTGTAATACATAACCATATGATGATTTGACTAAGACAAAATTTTTACCAGTTACAGGACACATGTAGATGTTTTAACTACTGGACCACAGTGGTTTACTTCCCATCTATAATCTTATTGTATATGTCCTAATATTTTTCAAGTGTCCAAGTATCATGGCTTACAGTATTCTTATCTATTTCATTATGTATAGAGAAAATATATGAAACACATCGATACAGTAAGTCTGGTGGCTGCTGTTATATAGGAAATCAGGCTAAAATTTTTTAATTGTCCCTTTTTACTGTAATATTTATGAAGTATGCAAGTAGGATTACATGAAGCATATAACTGGAGTTCCTTCAAATCCATGTAACCTTAGAACTAGGCAAAGATTCTAGTAATAAATTTTATAAAAGAATTAATTTTGCCCCGACCATGTCAAAAATTGTGATGTGCAACACACAATGTAGTTAAATATTTGCACATAAATGCCAGAAACAAGGGTTTATATTCCCCAGTCTCTCTGAATTCAAAGCAGTAATTGCAAACCAACTCACAAGAAATAATATTTCATATGGTTACACTGCAGTTTTGTTAAATGATTTTGGAAAACAAGTTCATTGAAGTCACACACAAAAACGTGTTTATGCTATTTGCTTTAGTAATGTTGCAGTAATCTATTGTGATGCACCTGTAAAAGGCAGATAACCTGTAAGGTGCTGGCTGCTGGGATCTCTGGGTGCCTGGGCTTCCCTGGGGATGCTGGCCAGAGCATCACTCTGTGCCAGCTTCCCGACACTGTTGTAGGGAACCACTTGTCCTAGTGCTTTTTTTGGCACCAACACCTGTTCTCAGTGTGGCCAAACTGACTACACCCAATATGGTCACTTTTTCATGCTGATAACTCAGACCAGTTTTCAGCCAATGATAAAGTTAAAATTAATCTTTCTGTTCTCCACCACTCTTTGAAGAAGGAAATAGAAATACTTCTACTGACCATAACGGGCATCAGATTGGAACACTACTCACTTGATAAAGAACCCTTTTTAACTCAAGCTCTTGAAATAAAACAAACAAGCTTACACTGTGTGTGCACTGAAACGAATAATGGAAGCAGGCTCTTCTACAGAGACTGTAGTTCTCACACAAGCAAGCTACCATTGAAAGACACAGAAATTCAGAAGAAATTTTTAGTATTATTGAAGTGTGTTTTGTGAAACGCTGTGAAAAATTTGCCTGATATCTGTTGGGCAAGGTAGCAAAGCTTCTTTATAAGAAGAATATTACCTTTATTGCGTAATACAGAAAAGAGAATTTAAGAATATATTTATGTTAGCAGTTAATTTCCAAAGTGTATTTTATTTTACTCATGTGAACGGTACCATTGAAGTTAATGGTACTAATTTCAGTTTTAAACATTTTATATATATGCATGTGTATACACACAATTAGAATATTAGAGTGGAGTTAGCTTCTTGATACAGCCAGTCTGCAGTGTGCAAAGATGCCAGATGTGCCAATCACATCATAGCTAAAATATCCCATAAAGAAAATAATTGTTGTACAGAGTTCAATTAGTCTATTATAGCAAAAAGTACACTGAATTTGGATAAACCAAAAACTCAGATAAACCAAAGTCAAATGAGCATGATAGTCATCTCCCTTTAACATGTCTTTGTTCTTCAGTGTTGTAGCTTTTCTTATGGTTTTGTTCCTGGAGAGGATTAAATAGAACAGTACACAAAGGCATCCCAGACTGGTGCTTTTCAGAACATTTAATAAACCAGTGGATTTTGGATATGTAGAATCAATAGTTTTCATACAAAAAATACTAAATTTTCACACCAGAGTTTTTGTATTTTTATAACAGAAATATAAAATTCCATTTCAGCCTGTGTTCATGACACTTCTTTTCCTTTGCTGACTACTGAGCTGTACAGTCAGAGGCTTAGTATTAATCATTTATTTTGCAGTAGCAGTGCAAAACTCCAGCTGCTTCAGAAGTGCCAAATATGAGCAGATCTTCTAGTTCTTCCCACAAGATTTATGCAATCCATTCTACACTACATCTTTTGAAAGCATCTTCTATCAAATTCCTAGCTTAGTAAATTAAATAATAGATATACACACCTGGATGAATGCACAAAAAGACACATACACACTGTTGTTCAATTTAGACATAATTCTGTTTACTTGCATTTATCCTTGAATACCTCACTAATTCCTACATAGCATAAACCTAGAATAGTGTGCAAGTACTAAATACAAAGTGTGTTGTCTAAACACATGGTTCTTGCAGTGTGTTGGGAACATTAGCTGAAGACAGGGCAGAAGGACAAGCAGAATTTAAGCTGTTCAATTTTTTAACAAATTCCCCTTGCCAGGATTTTAAGTTAATATCTAACATTTAACTAGTCTGAAGTATAAAGGTGATTCTGCAGGGTTCATATCAAGTAGTTCTTGCAGCATTCAATAGTAGATGACCTCCCCCTGTGCCAGTAGAGTTGATAAGTCATATTATTTTCGAAGCACTACAATTTTTCATTTCATAGAAGTGTTTCCATATTGAATAGATAAATTTTGTTACAAAAAACCAAAAATGCTGTAGAACATTTCACTAGAAAATAATCTCATGAAAGCTTCACTTCCTATTTCTGGAAATAGATTGGAAGTAAAAACCATTCAGTTTTATAAGGTTTTGAATATATGTGTGTGCAATAGGAATCTAGAAGTAAAATATATATTGATAATATCAATCATGAACAAGACAAGGAAAACTACTCATTTTTGTAGTAACAGTAGAGCAGTGTTGATGATTTGGAGCTAGAGTGAATAAAGGTAAACTGCCAGCTCCAGTTGAGAACAAATATAAAACATAGTATGTTGGTCCATCCAGCTCTCACCTACAACACAGAAGACCTTGATTTGACTGTCTTGAAATTTATTGGGAAGATTCATTTGTGTCTGAATAACAGCAAAGTTCACTTCAATTGATAAGCCAGTCATAACAGCTTTTAAAAGCTGATTTAGCTAATGTGATTAATGTATAAGCCTATTCACTTCCATTGATTAAATTTCTGTATATAAAGAAAATCTGTCTTATGAATCATTTTGAGATTTTTTAGGGGTTAAAAGGTGCTAGCTGAAGTCGAAATATTAGATGAAATAATTTCACTACTATAAAAGAACATTATTTCTAATTAAGTACAAATACTGTACTTAATGCTTTGAAAATAGCTGACACTTAATCAAATTTAAATAAAGGACTCAGAAAATACAGACTAGTAGCCACAAATATATACATTGTAATTGATAGAAATCATGATTTAAAGAATAATAATAGGAAACTTATGAAAAAGAAATTATGATTCAACTAATTTATTGCAATTCCTGGAACATGTAAATATGAAAACAAATTTGTAAAAAAAAAGCATTAACACAACAAATGTGTTTTGAAAATGCTGCCGAAAAAATGTCACACAGGAACTACCATGGATATGAAGTAGCTACAGATTAAGGAATAAAATATCTCCATGGATTAAAACATGGGAAATGGAAACAAAGAGCAAGTTTATTACAGCAAAATTAGAGCATTGGGGTATTTATGAAAGCTCTGTAATAAGTTTTGTGCTTAATACATTAATAAATGTTCGGGAAACAGACAAATGGGGATGAAAAAACTTGCAAATGGAACAAAATGTTTAGTTTATTTAAATCGAAAAAAAGATTATGGGGATATTCAGAAATTTTTAATCAGTTGGGTAGTGTGATCAGGAATGAGTAGTGTGATAGCAAGAGAAACTGTAAGCTCAATAAATAGAAACCACAATATTAGAGCAAACACGTTGAGATGCTTATCCTCACCAGTAAGTTCTGAATTGACTAAATTAACTGAAGACAGACCCAGTCATCATTACAGATAATGTGTGTATCCAAAATCAATAAATTTGACAAATAAATAGGGGAAGGAAAGTAATACAGAATTCTAATGAGAATTAGGCAAACATTGCTTATCAACTTTCAGAAGATTCTGAGCAAAAGCATGGAAAACATCCAAGAAGGGATTTAAAAATGGAAAATTTTTGCTTCAGAAAGAAAATAGGATTTGTTGCCTCAAATCTGCTGTGGAAAAATCTGAAAAGAAAAATGGCAAAGGACAGCTAAAAGTAGTACAAAATAAAAACTGATATTAAAAATTGGGATTGAGTCATGCCTTTCTCCATGGATCATAATTTAAAATAAGAAAGTCTTCCTCAGTTAATGAAGTCATAAATTGACAAAATCAAATGAGAAAAAAACTACTTTACTCATCGTATGTGGTTAAATTTTGATGCCCCTTTCAACTACATTGTCAAAGCCAAAAAGTTAGAAAGTTCAAAGAGAGAAGAGGAATTCAAGTGGAGAAAACATGTAAGTAAGATGACAGGAATATTCAGAATTAAAATAATAAATACAGAAAATATTTTGGAAAGCTAGTTTAAACCAATTTATAGCTGTCACATTGAGATGACATGTAGGCTCAGATTAACCCATACTGGCAAAAACTTCTGAGTTGGGTAATTCAGTCCTGTGTTTAAATTCTTTGTCTTGATTTTTTAACTACAGGATTCTCAGACTGGATTATATTTATGACTTGATCACAAAAAGCATCTGTGTATGTATGATATTGGTACCTACTGTAATCTTACTAGCATATACAACGTGCTATTTTGCCAACTACTCATTTTGCACACATTATACATTTGCTGTTGCAAGTGGGTGTGTGTTTTGAGGCTGAAAGGTGAACATCTGCTTGTGAGCCTTGGTGACAAGGGGGAGACTTAGGTTTTTTATGGCACATCTGCTTATCTTTTACATGAAGGCCCTCAAACTGAGACATCCAGGTGTCTTAAACATTGAGATACCTACCCAATCCTAAAGTAAATAGACTTGGACTCTTTAAATGCTACTGAACAAGTAGCATTTAAAAGATACCCTGTTCCAGTTTTGGAATTCTTCTGTCTATATATGCTATGTCCGAGGTATTTGGTCTGAGTAGCCATGGTCACCATGCTTAGCTGTGGAAATGAGGAGCCTGCCCCAAGTAGCAAGTGGCATCCCCAGGCGAGCAGAGATGAGCCAGGTGTCAGGACAGAGGGTGCAGCCCACACTTTTGAAGGGTCATGTCACATCAGCTTAGTTCAGGCTAAGGCTGTCCCCATTCCAGAGCCAGTCCCAGCAACGCTACCCGTGCTGGCTTAGCTTCCCCGTGCACTTGCACAGAGAGTGAACTTTTACAAGGTAACACGAGTACTCGAATGTCATCCTTCAGTCGGCCAGCTGGGTGCTCTTCAGGCCCTTGGAAGAAATTTCCGCTTCTCAGGTGTGGGCCTTAGTCTTCCTCGTGTATTTAGGGTGGTATGTATGGAGACCTACCAGACTCCTGAGGCCACCCTGGCAGGTGGCTGCTTGGCCTCTGAGGTGGAGGCCTGAGCATATTCCCACCAGTCGGTCTCTGGCCACACTCCCAGGTATTCAATCTCAGACACACATTTCTGTGTTTCCAAGAACTGCTCTATTTTTTGTCACTTTTTCTGAGGTGGGCTGTGCCCGCTGCTGCTGCCTGACGGTCAGCAGCAAGGCCGGGTACCAGGCCAGCAGGAGCTCCCTGCCGATGGAGGCTCGCCCGCCCCCGCAGGCTCTGGCTGACCCGGGGAGCCCCGCGGCGCGGAGGGAGGAGCGCGAAGGCCATGTGAGCCGCTGGCGGCGGCAGCGGCCCTCGGGGAAGACAGATGGGGTGAGGGACAGCGCTCGGTCCGGTGTCAGCGCGGCCCCAGCCCCGCCGCGGAGGGAGCCCCTCCTCCCCGCCGTGTGCGCCGCGCTCCCGGCCGGGGAACCATGGCGTCCAGCGAGGAGGACGGAGGCGGCAACGGCGCTGTGGAGGAGAAGGAAAACGGCAAGAAGAAGAAGAAGCTGGGCGCCCTGGCCACGATCTGGCTCATCTTCTACAACGTCGCCATGACCGCGGGGTGAGCAGGCGCGGGCGGCAGCGCGGCGCCTCCGCGGGGCGCGGAGCGGCGGAGCCGGGGCGGCGCGGCCGGGGCGAGGCGGGGGCCCGGCGGGGCCAGGGGGCGGCCGGGCGGGAGAGCCGGGACGCGGGGGAGCCGCCGGGAGCGGGGCTCTCCTCGCCGGCCGGTCATTGCCTAATACGGTGCAGCGCTGCCAGCCGCCGGCGCGTCACCCCGCGCCCGCCGCGGAGGTTAAGTATAGCCGGGACCGGAATGCCGGGCGGGGGAGCCGCGTCCCGCGGCACGGCCTCGCCGGATGCGGAGGGGGCTGCTGGCCGCCCGCGGGGAGCCGACGGTGCTCCTCGGTGCCGCCGGGGGCTTCACGGGCCGGGGTCCCGCGTGGGGCGGCGTGCTCGGTCGGTGCGCCCCGGCTCTGAGCAGCAGAGCCCGCCCCGGCTTCTGGCTGGCAGAGCTGTCCAAAGCCGGCGCGGCCCGCGGCGCCCGCGGGCAGTGGGGATGTGCGGGGACCGGTGCCGGGAGAAGAGCTGCGGTAGCCCGGCAGGTTCATTTGAGCTTGTGCTTCGCGCTGCGAGGCTTTGCTGTGAGGAAAGGGAGTATTTATTTTGAATAACAGATCATAAGAGCAGTCAGGTTTATGTTAGCGCTCAAAGCACATATTGTCACTTCCTGAAAAATTTCCCTGTTCACTAACACTTGAGGGAAAAAACGCCAACCCATTAATTTCCACATGCTTAAAAGAAAGCTAAGATTTAAAAATTTTGTAACTTCTAGGGTAATATTCATCATGAGAACAGTTTTACTTTGGTTACCAGTGGGTGATCTCTCCGCCCTTTGAATCCTGTAGAGTAAAACTAACGCTGCAGTTGAAGCAGGAGCTCAAGCGCTGATGGAGAAAGCCGGGAATGGGATACTAATGGCTTTCTTCTCACTAGCAGTGAATATTGACTATGTATTCAAGTCTGTTCATATATTACTGCAGCACTTTTTGAAAGGTGGTTTTACGTGAGGTTAATGTTACCTCATTGAATTACCAGTCTTGAGCTCCATGTGTGAATTTGCTAATGAACACTGACTCTTGCCACTGACTTTTATATGTCTCTAAAAGATTATCGAACCATATTAGTTTTGACCTTAGGTGCTGCTTCAGTGTCTCCCACTTCCTCCTCTCCCGTTTTCCATTCATGTTGAAAGGAATTAAGACATGCAAAATTGGATTTTTTTCTGTGGAAAGAGAGAAAAAAAGAGATAGGATTAAATTCTTGCAATCATTTATGGGTACAGTTTAAGAGAAAAATACATATTTGAAGTACAGCAATACTTAACCGAGGCACTACGTGGGATATTTAACTAGAACAGTGTATTTGTCCAGTTGTCCAGGCTGTGCAGTGTTGTCCAGACAGTGCAATATAGCAAAATGTTTCTGGAGTTTTAACAAACCAATGCATAACTACATGTTAACAACCATTTTAATTTTTAAAAAATTGCAGCTTATCTTTGTTTCTAGAAGAGATTTAAGGGACTCAAATGACAGATCAATACTCAATCTTGCTGAAAGTTCCAACTGGAGATGCTGCCTTTATTATACAAAGTGTTTTCCATTTCGTAGTGATTTGTAATACTCAGTACAAGGACTTTCCTCAGATCCAAAGTCAAAGCCACTGACAGCTAAATAAATCCATCTACAGAAATTTATGTCCGCATAAAAAAATCATTTAAGAAAAATACATTTGCAGTCTTTGATTCTGAGTGCAATGCAAGATTACTTCTCCCTGCAATGCTTTGGTTGTGGAATGAGGTGCAGAAAATGCCTTGTTAGGTTAAGTGTATTATGACTTCTTAGTCTAAGTCTCAGATGGAGCTGTTGCTGTCACATTTGTGCTGCCAGCTGGATGTAAACTCACTGTCACCTTCTTCTTGTCAAACACTTCACTATAAAACACGACAGCTTCACTGTGAAAGACTTCCAGTGATATTCCAGTAATTCCTCGTTTCCACAGTGGTGGCAGAGAACCTGAAATAAATGCACTCATATTTAAGATCCGTTATAAAATCTAAGTAACACTTGCGGGGGAAAATTTTGGAGTGCTGACAGATCGGATTCATGGGCTTAAAGTAGAAGGGATCAAAGAGGGGAATCATTCCTGCTGTGTGGGGAAGCCTGACTAACTCTATGTGAGTTTGAAATGCTGTCATGAAGTGCTGGAATGGGGCACACCGAGTGACTGCATAGCAGTAGCCACCGTGCGTAGGAGTCGTTAAGGGGCTGATACTGAAGTCCGTGCCATCCGAGGTGAATGGGGAGCTGTCAGGATCCATGTGGCTCTCATGCTGTTACAGCAGAACGGATCTGATCAAAGGTTACTGTTTCCTGGTACCCTCTTTCCAGTGCTAGCCTATACCTTATGCTCAGGGAGGAGTATAAGAAGATGACTTAAATATTTATCCAAATGTTTATGTAAACATTTCTCTGAATATTTATAATCTCTCTGAATCTGCCTCTGAGTATTTCTAAGACCCTTCTGCTTTGTCACTTGGGCAGAGTTCCTTCCTTAGCCAGAGCTCATGTCGCTGTAGAATATTACTTGCTATGGCTTTATGGAGAATGAAAGGACTGAGTAATTGTTCCCAGCAACATCAGAGAGAAGGTTAAACTAAAATTTTTGTCATTTTTGATTTTTATTTTTACCTCTCAAAGTAGCCATCCATAGCTCTTGTTATGCTTGTGTCTATATGAAAGAAGTTTCGTATTTTCTTAGTGTTTTTTGATTGAAACCTGAAGTTTTCAGTCTTCTTGCTGATAATATGTTTTAAGAATGAGGTATAGATCTAAAAGGCTGAGAGAGTTGGGTTTTCTCAGTGTGAAGAATGGAAGGCTCTCGGGTGACATTATTGCAACCTCTCGGTTCCTGAAGGGGGCCCGCGAGAGAGCTGGGGAGGGACTTTTCACAAGGGCCTGTAGTGATCCAATAAGGTATAATGGCTTTAAACTGAAAGAGGGCAGGTTTAGATTAGATATTGGGAAAAAATTCTTTACTCAGAGGGTGGTGAGGCACTTGCAGAGATTGCCCAAAGAACCTGTGGATGCCCCATTCCTGGAAGTGTTCAAAGCTAGGTTGGATGGGGCCCTGAGCAACCTCATCTAGTGGAAGGTGTCCCTCCTTACAGCAGGGAGGATTGGAACTAGATGATCTCTAAGGTCCATTCCAACCCAATCAATCCTATGCTTAAGGAACATATAGTACACTGTTTTGAAAATCTTAATTATATAAAAATGAGTTTGCTACGTGGAAGGAATTCCTCATGCCTTGGCTTATTTTACAGTCTGGGCTGGTGGTGGGATCAACTCACAGTTTAGAAGGTTTTTTTTTTATTCTCAATTTCCATTCCAAATCTCAATTTAAGTTTTATATCAAATTCTACTATGATTAAAAGATGTTGTTACTTTTTCTTTCTTTTATATTGGAAGGGTTATTAGTCAGCATCGTTGTTCAGTTTCCTAAAAAAACCCCAAAAATATTATCCAACCCCCTCAAATGTGCTAGTTAAATATATCTGCTTCTGGAAGTCAGGAGCATAGAACACCCCTCTTGCAGCACTTTGGAGTCTGATTTTTAAATCAAGTTTTAAAATACTTCTCAACACTTTTGAAAACATAATTGTAGTGGTAACTTCATTTAGACAATCACAAGCAGAAGCTCATCATGTGGTTTCAAATAACAGTATTTAATAGTCAAGATGCATGAGGATTTAATAGTAAAAGTATGTAGTCACTAGCTAGAGAAAAGTCTGGTGGATGGGTGGTTTTGGGGGGTTCCCTCAAGTCAATCTTCTGAAGGTAGTAAGTTATACTGCATTCTTTTCTAAGTAAAGAGATGAGTGTAATATTTATATTGTATTATATAATATTTATGTCTAAAGATATTTTTGATGATCTAAGAACACCAACAAGTGAAGACGATCAAAGACGATCTGTGAAGAAAAATATTCTACTAAATTATTTACGATGGATGGATATTTTTAGAATTCTAATTTGAAATGTATCAATTCTCTTTCTTTTATAGGTGGCTGGTATTAGGTAT
This sequence comes from Oreocharis arfaki, assembly GCA_013398015.1. Taxonomy (NCBI): domain Eukaryota; kingdom Metazoa; phylum Chordata; class Aves; order Passeriformes; family Paramythiidae; genus Oreocharis; species Oreocharis arfaki. The sequence continues at coordinate 740,210 of VZRR01001564.1, read as the reverse complement.
TGCCATGGTGCGGTTTTATATACAGAAAGGAACACATAGAGGCTTATTCAGGAGCGTTCAAAAGACGCTTAAATTTTTCCAGACATTTGCTTTGCTTGAGGTAAATTTTAAACATTAGTTTGCTTTACTGGATGCTGCATATCATAGGCAAAACACACTATTATCCTGAATTTAAAATAAAAATATTGTATTAGTATTAAAAGCCTTTTTTACTTTATTATTTAATGAAGGTTTGGGGGCGGGGCAAGATGATTACTTGAAACAAATGGGCACATGTCTTTCAAACTTAATTCTAATATTTCTTTAAATCAGACAGTGCCTGGGAACTGCTTTGATTTGAGAGTCTTTAATGCAAAAGGCAAAATCTTGAAGGCATTGCAGCCAGCAGATCAGCCCTCTAGTGTAGTAGAATCTCATGACCAACTCTGAGATTACAGGTTACCTATAATTCTTTATACTGGACTTACTATCCTTCTGTGCCTTTCCTGCTTCTGCTTATTGCGAGACTGGAGTCATGTACCCCATATAATCCATTGTAACGGGGTCTGTGCCAGATGCGCGAAGTATTCTTTAAGTAATACTTTTGCAAACTGTGTACTAGTGGTCTCAGTTCTGGTACATCTTCAGGATGAAGCTTGGGTTTACAGAGCACTTGCAGTTCTTTCCCAGGCACAACAAAAAGTGCCTATCTACATTTTAACTTTTTTCCTCAATCTGCCTACAACATCTCTAGTTCAAACGACTATTAAAATAATGTCACCAGCTGTAAATAGGCTTTTGTGCTGTTAAACTTTCACAGTAAGTAATTCTATTCAAACCTGCCAAAATAATAAAAAGCACTTGCTTCGCTAAACATTTCTGACCAGAAAATACACTGTATCTAAAGCTTCATAGATGTCATTGACAAAAGTATTATAATGTTATTAATCTGTAATGAATGCAGAACATTTTAAAATCGCTGTGTGTTTAGCGTTCCTTACATGACTTCCTCTATGCTGTCCTGTAAAATTCTTCTTTGAATAAGGTAAAGGAAGGGAAGTTTACTAGCTGAAAAAAATGCTTTGTAAGTATCTAAATGTCTAGTATTTACAATTAATTGGGAAAACAAATGTCTTTCATGTATTTGCGCAGCTTGGATATTGAGCCCATCCCAACACTGATTGCCAGGGCTCTGCCATGTATTTCTTTTTAAGACTGTTAGTGGGAGACAAAAACCAGAATTGAGCCTAGGTTTATATTAATATCAAAAGGCCATGTTTATAGGATAGCTAGTAACATGCTGCATGTCAGTAACCTCTGACTTATTTTTATTTACAGGTAGTCCACTGTGCAGTTGGTGAGTTCTTTGTTTTGGTTTCTCCTGTAATTAGTTAAAACATGAACTGTGGAACAGAGATAACATGTTTCTCTTTTTAAGGAATAGTTCGCACATCTGTGCTTGTGACTGGGGTCCAAGTGAGTTCAAGAATCTTCATGGTGTGGTTCATTGCACATAGTATAAAACAGGTATGTGTGTGAGCAAATTATGTTTTGATTGCTTTTAAGGAGAAGCTATTAACACAGTTCTCATTTCACAAGGAAGACCAGTTAAAAAATTAATGATACTCCTAAAGAGAATGCTTACATACTTGAGTGCAATTTTGGATGTTAGTGTTACAAAATGGAATTTGTGTGAGTCTTCTCAGGAGACTGAGTCTGGGTCTTAGCTGTGGATCAGAAGTGTCTTCAGCATCATGCCCTCTATGGTCTGCCTAAGTGAAATCACAAGCAAAACTACCTCAGTGTTAACAGTTCCCTTTCAAAAATTTTAATTTGCGCTTGATGAATAATCTAAATAAAATGTAAATTTATGTCTTTAAATTTATGTCTTAAATTGAATTCACCTGGATAAACATGGTTGCAATTTTGCAGGTTTTTTAGAAACCTTCTCAAAATTTTAATGTTATGGTGGTATTAACATTTGATGACATCCAGCATGTCTCAATGGCACTTAAGGACCTTAAATGACAGTAGTTTATTTGCCTGGCTGTAGGTGGCTACTGTAAGGCTAGTGATCCATTAGCAGAATGAAACAAGCAGTTCACAGCTAGTAGGTAGGACATTAGTGAGGTGTGCTTTCTATGAAAGTCATGTAAAAAAATTAAGTGTTAGATTTTTGTGCTCCTGAATTTCTTCAGAACTTGAAAAGCTGAGCCATTAAACTGTCTCACCAGCAGATGGCATAGGCCTTTCTGCAGATGGATTATCCTAGCACCTGCCTCAGTTATCAAATCTTCATTTCAGTTCCCTAGAGGACTTGTTTTCTACACTGCATCTTTTCCTTTACTGTCAATTTTCTTAAAATGGAATAAGTTAAATCGGCTTTTCATGGGTTTTTTTTATTGTCATTGCTTCCTTTTTTTTCCACTTTTTAATTCTAAGCCAAGTGGTTTTATTTTTTTTTCTGTAAAGCAAAATGTCTCAAAGATTAACAAGATTTTGATATTGAATGTACACATGAGCTGGACTATAGCACTGCATTTTGCCATTTTTTATTATCTGCAGTGGATCTTTAGCATATCGAGCAATTTCTTTTATTTCTTCTATCTACACTACTGTAGGCCAAGCTGTGTCCAAAAAAAAAATACATCTGAATGTATGTCTGGCTGTATTTCATGCTGTTATTGCTAAGCAGGCATGAATGTTCAGGGTCACTTTAGGTGGTGAGAGGCATGTCAGTGATAATAGCCAGAGCCAGACCTCCCCTCTTGACAGCAGATTTGCAAAGCAGCAGATAGGAATTCTCTGCATACTTATTTAAAGCTCTTCTGCTTGGATTTATCACTGTGACATGAATCCAAGTTTGAGTTATCAATGTTTGTTTCTAACTGCATGAGGCAAAGAAGAGCCTAATTCTGTCTTTACCTTTGCTTGTTTGTTTGGGTCTTTGCACTTCGGTTGCTGCTATTTGTTTGTGATTTTGGTGCTATTTTTATGTCTCCATTTTCTTTATGATATTGCTGAAATCCTTCTTCTAAAAGTGCACCTTCTTTGACTGACACATTGAGGGTGCGATTTTATGAGCACTTACAATTCTTCTTGATTTTTGACAGAGTTGTGGATTTTCAGCATCTTGGAGATATATTAAGCTTTGTCACCATGTTGCATTTTATTTTGAAAAATCATTTCTCTCTTCTGTAATTTTAACAAAACTTGTCTTGCTTTACTCTATTTCACAGACATCCCTAGAGCTTTTCAGCCTTCAGGCATAGAAGTGTATTACAAAATTCCTCCCCTCTTAACGAAAAGAAAATTGCTTGTGTGTAATTCTTCCTCACAGAAGGCAGTGTTTGTAATGGATCCCCAGGTGCCTTCTTTGTATGTGGGGACTTTTGTTTGTTTGTTCTCTCAGAGTGAAAGAGAACTGGTGTTTTGAAACAGCAGAGATGTGCTACCTACTGCTGAGGCAGTTTAATGACTCGGAACTTAAACCTTAAATGGGATTGTTGAGTGAGTTTACCCGAAGATCCTGATCTACCAACTACTCTTCACTTATGTGAGCCATGTGTACTCCGGCTCCTTAACTATCTTAGAGTTCCCTGAAGTCTGCCAAACCTGATCTTCTGTGACCAAGTTCCAGTTAGTAGGTTATATAAAGCAATTCCTTTTGTCTAAACTTTCGTGGAGATGTGCATTATACATTGAGGAAGAAGCAAGATAAAAGTAAGAGAAAGTAAGGAAATGGAGTAGTGAAATGCAGAATGATTAAAAAGTGATTATGAGAAGAACATATCTTCTGTAGCATTTTTTGTTCTTGCAGTTTTGAGGAGTAAGAAGGTAAACAAGTAGGTCAACCACAAATAAAAGAAGGATAGTTAGATAGTGTGGTGGAAATGCAGGTAGAGAATAAAGAGGAGGAATAAGCTTAATTATAGAGTTTTATATTTTGGTATTTCCATAATGGATAAAGATTGCTCAGTTGGCAAATGTCTGTATGTTAGTAAACACACATGGTAATGAACTGTACATGGTAATGGTTTCAGCATATCACTTTTGTGCCAGAATTTTCCTTTTTTACAAGATATTAGTTCTGCTCTATGTATCTTGAAGAAAAGTCTGTTGCAGTTTGCACAGAAAAGAAGCCTAAGGATGAAGAAAATGTTGGTTCTTTATACTCCTGCAGATCCAGAATGAGGAGAGCGTTATTCTTTTTCTGGTCGTATGGACTGTGACAGAGATTACTCGATATTCCTTCTACACATTCAACCTGCTCAACCATTTGCCATACTTCATTAAATGGGCCAGGTGGAGATGTCTTGCACTTGAGTTTCCCAGGATTCTGTGCATGTTGGTTTCACGCATGCTGAACTAACACACAGGAGAGCAGATGTTTGAGCTTTGGTTGTGTGTCAGCAAAGTGCAAGTCAGTTGCTTTTTGTACTTGGGATTATTTTTGCTTGGTTTAAAATGTTAAAAATATTTTAGCTGAGGTTTTTGGGGTATGTTTTTTTCTTTGCTTTCTGTGTCTCACAGTTTGAACTCTGCTTTCACTTACTCTAACTTTTTTTCTCTGTCTTTGGAGTCATCTTTTAATTTGCAGTATGACTCTCTACAATGCTCTTGAATACAGTGCCCAAAATTAAGCACGTGCCAGTCTTTGTGGATGTTAATTCTTTGAAAATGTGGGAATTGTCATTCAATCTGTGTTATTATTACTTTATAAGAAGTTCTTCTGTATCAGAGCTTCTGTAAGATTATATCCATGTAGTGAAGTTAAATACTGACTTAGTTTAGCCCACCAAAAATTGTGTTCCATATCAAAAGTATTTTGATTTTGAAGCATACTTAAGTTTGGCTGCTAGATCACATACACTACAGACACTGTGTGTTTATCAGGAGAGTTAACTGGAATAGTATTCTATATAGTCATTATTTTAAAAATACATGTAAGGCAGACTTATTATGTTAGAAGAAAAATATCTAACCTACATTCAGTGTAGGCGACTCTTATTTTAAAGAGTTCGTTCGTTATTTTCCCTTATTTTTGTTTTATAGATAATGCAGGTTTGATGCTTCTAATGCACTTCTTTGATATGTCTGATATTTACGTCTGTTCTTATAAAACATTATCTTTTTGCTAGTGCCTAAGTGAGAGATTTGTTTAAGCACTAAATGACAAACTTAAAGATAGGCAGATTGGCTATCATCAGTAGTTTTTTATACAGACTTCAGAAAGAGAAATGCATTCAGAACGTATTACACTGACATAATCATTTTTGCCATCAGGTCAGTGTGCCTTGAATAACGGAAATTTGTTTCCCTAATATAGACAGTAGGGAAAACCGACATTTTCACAGAAGAGATATATGGTGAAATGTTAAAATAAACAGAACATTTGAAAAGGTATTATTTTTTCATAGAGTCCAAAATATCCCATCAAGATTTATGGATAAACGAACAGCAGAACTGAGCATAAATTCAGTACCAAGAGAGATGGAATTTCTGATCTTTACATTATAACTGCATAAAGACCAACTATATATGTAAGGCATCAGTTCCTTCTTATCTAATCTACATTCTTCCCCTAAGCTACATTCTTCTTGTTGCTGCCAAGCTGTAGGACAAGAGGCAGTGGGCAGAAACTGATGCTCAGGAAGTTCCACCTGAATATGAGGAAGAACTTCTTTACTGTGCGGATGACCGAGCACTGGAACTGATTGTCCAGAGAGACAGTCCAGTGTCTCCCTCACTGGAGATATTCAAAAACCATCTGGACCCAATCCTGTGCCATGTGCTCTAGGATAACCCTGCTCGAGCAGGGAGGTCTCTTCCAACCTGAAACATCCTGTGGTTCTGTGGTTCCACCCACAGATTCTGTGGGTTTTCTAAGCCTTTCTGCTTCTAGGAGGGTTTCGTGCTTAGTTCTTGCTGTTTTGGATCTCATTTCTTTTGGTCAAGGAGTGCACACTGTACTTTTCTCTCTGTGTGACAGCTCTCATTGCCGTTCCCTATATGAACTGGAGAGTTGTTCCTTAAGAGAACCTGGACAGCACAAAGCCTATTGATTACAATTTTCATTTTGTCACTGCCTATGTGGTCTTTGGCATTCAAACCACATTTTCTTTAAACTGGATGCTTTGCCTTTTGTTTGAACATCATCTCACTTTAAAATGGATCTGATAAGTTTCTAGCACTTTCTAGTATTTTTCTTTTCTCTTTTTATTCCAATTTCCATTAGTGGTAAATGTAGTGTTCCCATGTTGTAGTGAACAAAACAGGCTTTTGATGTTTTTCAACATTTTCATTATCTTCAACAAATTGTAATACATGCAGTTGACCAGTGTGTGTGCACTGTGATGAAAATGTGTAGGATCATCTGAATTTGAGATTCATTCCTGTTCTGAATCCTGTCAGTGACAACATGAGTAAGATCATGACATTTAAAAAAATAATTATTGGAGACTAAAAATTTGAGGATTGTTTTATTAGAAAAACATAAAAACATTTTGCTACTTCACTGTCTTTAAATAAAAGCACTGAGGAATGCATTCTCTTGTCAATCTAAGCAACTCTGTCAAAAGTAACTGAAACTGATATTCTGTGTCAAGTCAGGATGTGGTCCTTGATTCTGGTGCAGGAACTACTGTAATGCATTGTAGTGCCACTAATAATAACAAGAGAAAATTTTAAGTTTATGGGGTGTTTCTTACAAGTTTTTTTTTATTTTTCAATGCAGATACAACTTTTTTATCATTTTGTATCCTGCTGGAGTTGCAGGTGAACTGCTAACCATATATGCTGCTTTACCCTATGTGAAGAAAACAGGAATGTTTTCACTGAGACTTCCCAACAAATATAATGTCTCCTTTGACTACTATTACTTCCTTATTATTGTCATGTTCTCCTATGTGCCATGTAAGTATTATTTAACTGTAGAAACATATTAACGTCGTAATAATCAATCTTCAGTGATGCTATAAACACTGCCTGTATTAAAATTTGCTGAACACTTTCTACTATAAAAGCCTGCTTTCTGTTCCAAGCTTCCCTATTCTTTAATTGATTAGACTGAAATTTTCTGTCCTGTGACCTGCTTAGGAACATAAGCTGTCTTAAAAATTTCAATGAAAATGCTAGAATTATTTTTTAGACTTGGACAAAGTATAAAAGCTTTTTGCTTACACACAGAAATGTCTGTAACTGTGTTGCTGAGACTTTCTAGTGTCTCTCCCACTTTGAAGTAATGGCTTAAAAATGGTCCTGCAAGTTGTGCCAGAGATTTTCTGTGGCTTTTTGCTACTAATAAACATTTACCTTGGAAGAATCACCATTCAAGCATGCTCAGGAAAAACTTGAAGCAGTATTCTCCAAGATTTAATTTTCACAGAAATCAACCCCCCCCAAGCCTCTCTGAACATCTGCAGTCCCTGGTTTCATCAGTTTGTGCTCCTACTTATGCATACTAGAAGCCATGGAGGTAACAGTGGAGAGAGTATCTGTCTTTCACCTCCAGACTTATTTCCACTGCTACCTAAGCAGTGAAGACAAGGAGAAAACAACCTGATATACCAGATATTCCACCATGAATGGGGCTAGACCAAACTTGGCAAATACAATATTTTAGAAAATATTAGTAATAGAATATATAACAGATTTTTTTTAATAATCTGCACATCGAGGCAGCAGATTAGGGAGAGAAATTGAAAAGCAGGAAATTTGAAGTTAAAAGGTCTGTGATCTGCATTCATGAAAGGTATTCCTTTGAGAAAGTGACCTTCAATATGGACTTTTACAATATGCACACACACTGAAATTTTTTGTCCTAAGAAATCATGAAGGCCAACAAGAGAGATTTATGTCAGTAGAAGATATTCGAAGGTGTGATAACTTACTAACAGTTTTACATCTGTTTATGTAACAACCCTTCAGAAATAAATCTAGTTTTATAGCCATTAAATATAAGGATCAACTCTGTCATCAGGACAGTAATATAATAGATGACAGAGTGACAGGAAAGAGGGATCTCACTACTTCAGACTTGAACAAGTAGGGTAAATTTGTATCCTCCTCCAAATCTTAAGTCAAACATGCTTAGGACAAATTTGAAGTCTTCAAGCACTACTAGAATGTAGTTGAATCCTGTTTCTACAAGGAAGCTGTTGGGGTGAAGTTCCTTGAACACACGGTATTTATTCAGGGGGCCTTGTCTGAGCTTTGAGTAATTACTGTTTTTTGAATCACTGCAATGTTCATGACTTGTTGTTCTTTACCTCAATCAACTCAACCACTGCGTGCCATAATTTTTACTCAGTTCATCATTCTGTAAAATTGTGGTTTTCCATTATGTGATCTGTTGAATTTTTCATCTAATTTGCTTTCTTTTATTCTTTGATCAAGTATTTCCACAACTCTACTTCCACATGCTGCGGCAGAGAAGAAGGGTGCTTCATGGAGAAGTGATTGTGGAAAAGGACGATTGAATCAAGCTGTGTAACCATGGTGCTTTTAGTGGAAAGGAAAAGAAAAGAGGGTAAAAACCCAAAACTTCCTCTAATTTTTCTGAGTCCAAGTTTTAAAACATGGAACAAGAATAAACAACTGTGCCTAAAATATCATGGACTGTATTATTTTTGCAATTAATATATTTTCAGACCTAGCTTTTCGTCCTTGGTTTCACTTCAATTTTTATTTGTTCATTTCTTCAAACAAATTATTTTCTTATTTTCAATAGGTTGATGAGTAGCTTTAAGAATTAGAATACTTGGCTACTGTGCCTGCTGTTCTGAAAGTTCTGTTATGACCTATAGTCACTACCAAGAACAGAAGGAGAGTTCATAAGTTGTACTGAAAGTGAGTCTTCTGGAAAGGAGTGTAAATTAGGTAACAATGTTTTTCATAGACTAGGTGAATTTAATGTTATTTAAGCTTTATATTAAGTAATACCTTTCCGGTTATAAGTACTGTAGTGTGTTGTTCAACATTTTTTGAATTGCAGTATCACACTGCAGAATTCCAGAAGGATTTTGAAAGGAGCTGAATTCTTGATTGTCAGTGCCAATTTGGACCTCCCCGTATTTTCATTTGTAATTTTAAAGATACATAGAATAATAGATATTATATTAGCTGGTTAGAAGTTTGTGCTGAGGAGTAAACATGATGTGCTTACCTTTCTCTAATCAGTGGCTGGAATGGGACTCCTTTGCAGAGCAAAGCTGATTGTCAGCATGTTTCCTATTCTACATTTAAACTATGTATGCAGAAAAATCAGTGTTGCATTGAAAAGCTGTAGCTATGGTGAGATATTTAACTTCTTATAATAGCTCAGTGGGACAAAATATATTTGAAATAGCATCTTAAAATATAAATTGTGCTTTAATTCATCCCATTGGGCAATTTTAATTGCTCCCTTCCCATTAATTTTTTATACTGTGTTGACCTAATTCTATTTCATGTCTTCAGTAGTCTGCAAGAAGGATCTATAGTATATTAATAAAATTTTCAGGTGATATTACACCATATGATACCTGAGTGGGAGAGGTCCAACAAATTAGGCACAGCCTAAGAGATTCAGAGAAAAGGTGATGCTTTTGAGGAAACTTGGATACTTATTGAGGGAGAAGATGGAAATGTAGTAATGTGGTACGAAGTCTTGAAAATGTAGGCAGAAAACCTGTCTTGCTTCTGGCTTCACTAATATCAAAAGAAGAGTATACATATGTGGAGGAGCTCTATCAGGCAGCTGGAAATCAGGCTACTTGTGATTGCTGAGGTAATTTCTAGAGTACAAGGATGTACAGGATGACCTGTACTACTTTGGCTGCCTCAGGGATGAAGAATGGGATAATCTGCTAAAAGCTCAGAGAACAATAGCAAAACTAGTTGAAGTGAGAAAGAAGTCAGAAAGACTGAATCGTTAATATGTGTAATTCTTTGTTATATGACAAATACATGGAAGAGCTTTTCTAGGTATGAAGGTGTAGCCAGAACTGGTTATATGAATTTGAAGCAAGGTAAATAGCCAATGAATATCAGAACAAAGGTACTACCAATAAGATCAATTAAGTTATGGAATGGCACAGTGGTGCTCATCAATGCATACAGTGTCTTAGAAGGTTTTCAGTTAGAGTTGGCAAGAGTTTGAACTACATACTTGAATAAGCAGTTTCCATTTTTAGCTTCAATGATTCTATGATAATACAGCTTTTTTTATATTTTTGTAGATACAGCAGAGAAAGGTGTATCAGGTGATTTGATAAAAAAGCAAGGACTTGCTATATCCTTAACTTTCAAATTCCATTCTGTGCCTTAAATTTGTGGTATCTATGCATGTCTTCATTACACGTAAATGACTTTCCTTTTATATGACAGGTGCATAGTGGACTTGAAACAGAACAGTTGTATTTCTTTAAATTTTAAAAGGTGTAATCTTAGTATTCCTTAAATTTCACACAAGGTGCTCTAATTTAACTTACTACTTCTGTTTTATACGCAGCTAAAATTATTAAAAGTTTTAAATACAAACAGCATTTACAACACTGAATAACAAAATAGTTGTGTTACATATGCTCAGACTAGCAGTTGTATGTGTCCAACATTCTTTGAGTGCTGTTTTATAAACTCCACTTGCTTTTTGATCTGTGAGGATCATACTGGCAGTTTTTTTGAAATATATCTCAGCAAGCAGAATAGTGTGACGAAATAATTAGAAACTAAGATTAGATTAAGTTCTGTGTCTCTTTTTTTACTGTCAGGGCAGCTCACTGAAGACCATAGCTATCAATTCATTGAAAATGCATCGGATACTTAAGGATGTGATTTTGAAATCCTTGGTCAGATGAGTGTATCCCCCAGATAGTATTCCTTCTAAAAGGAATACTTGCACTATATTGTATTTGTTTTCGTTGTGGCCTAAGGATATGATCATATATTGATCAAGGACCTATTTTTATATCCTTTTGTACATGTGAAGTGAAAAAAATACAACACTGCTGCAATCCTGAGTTGCACTTCCATAAAGCAACAATGTGCAAGGTAATGATAGCATTTACAAACTGATTTACAGCTACAAAACAGTCTTGCTAAATAATGAATTAATTAAAGCTAAAAATTACTTACAGTATCACATTCAATGTTTTATAGACCAGAGAGATTGCCATGTAGATTAGTTTACATGGCATTTACTTAAAAAAAAGTAAGCAACATGTTCTTCTTCCTCTTTTTTGACTGAAACCTTTCGCTGAAGCCTCCTTTTCACAGAATCATTGAGGTTGGAAAAGACCTCCAAGATCACCAAGTCCAACCTTTGACTGAACACCACCACATCAACTAGACTATACCAGTAGTGCAATATGCAATTGCTTCTTGAAGGCTTCCAGGGGTGGTGACTCCACCACCTCCCTGGGCAGCCAGTTCCAATGCCTGACCAGCTTTTCTGTGGAGAAATTCTTCCTGATGTCCAACCTGATCCTCCCCTGGCACAGCTTGAGACCTTTTCTTCTTGTCCAGTTGCTGGTTGCTATTCTGTTAACATGTCTTCTGAAATGTAGTGAGAATTGCAGGTAAAATCTTGCTATTGACTTCAGATGAGCTAGAATTTTATCCTACGTATCTTATTTAAATTTCAGTATAACATTGTGAAACATTTAATTAACCTGTTAAATGGACATTAAAGCTGAAGTATGATTTTCATATGGTGCTCTCCCCCCAACTTCTTTTTTACATCTGTCTTTTTTGCCTTCCTCTCTGCAATATTCCTAGTTTTCTAAAGCATTTAAATCCTCCTGCTTATGTAAGATTGAGAATGTATTCAGATATCAGCATCTCTAATGTTTTCATGTAGTCTTTAACAAATTGTCATTATAAAGGTATTTTCTTGTTCAATATATGCCTTTTGAAATTAATTCATATAGAGCATGGCCGTATGAAACCTTTTGAATGGCAGTACAGAGGAATAGGGAGATTCCTTTTAATCAGGTGATATTTCCTGCTGTTGGTCAAAACAGAAACAAAACACACCAACCTTTGTATAAACTCCACTTGAAAGCAGATGGATTTCTTGAGGTTCTCCCCAGCACTCACACACTGTGAAGAGCTGTTTTGGGGACAGATTGGGTTGTTTCACACCTCGGCCCAGAATGTTTGGAGGTCAGATCCTGGCTTCAGGGCGTGGGCAGCAGAAAGGAATACGGTGCTGAGATATCGCATCTCCTGCATTGCGTGCCAGGGGCTCACTGAGGCCGTTGTGAGCAGCAGTTGGTGGATGTCGTTCCTCTCACCACACGGGATGCAAGGTGAGAGGAAGCTCGGTGTCCTCTCATTACCTTCTGCCTAGGGAGCTCAGGAGATCAGCTGGGAGGATCTCAGTGCACAAAGGGTGTTTTTCTGTGCCACAGAAAGGGCTTTCCCGCTCCACTCAGCTGTCTTTTGCTATCTCTTAGCCTGTATGTCTTGAGATTACTGGTCTGCCAGGATGGGTATGGCACACCGCTCTCAACAGCGCAGTTCAGCATTAACTGCCTTGAAGAAATCATGCAGGGTCCTGTTTCTAATTCCCACTGAGCATAGAGCATTTAGCCAGGTTCATGTTAAAGGATAGAGTGCAAGGCTATTTAACAGGGAGATGCATGGAGACCTTTTCTGTGGCCACATGGAACCTACCTTTTCTTGCCCAGATAGAAATGTGTGCCTTATAAATCTAGGTCTAGCTACTGCTCAGACTGATACACTCACTCTTCACAGTAGCTTACTTCAGTGGATATTTGGATATGTGTATGATTACTAAATAAACCAGAATGAAACCAAATCACAACCGTTATAATAATTTAGAATTTTAAATTAGTTGTTACAGTAACAGCTCTTGCTTAATCTGCCTTAGAAAGAAAAAAAGAAAGGAAAGTTAATACAGATAAATGTTCTGCACTAGGCAGTAGGGCTTCATAAATCAAAATTTTCAGGCTGGCAAACTGGCTGCAGTGTTTAAGTGGGGTTTTTTGAACAAAAAAGTTGAAAGCTTTTCTGAAAATCAAGGTTTATTTAATAATGTATATTTTAAAATGTGCTGAGACTTACTGTATTATTTATTACCAGTTTAAAATTTAAATTCATGCTGAACCTACAGTTTTTATAGATGATTAACTGTAGCCCATTAAAATGTTTCATTCTGTGTTTGTTACAATGGCTGTATAAAAAACAAACTCCCTATTTTTCTGCAAAGCTCTGTGTTCTCTTGCTGAAGTGAGTTGCAGTATTGTTACTGCCTGCGATGCTTTGCCAGGCTGCTAGAGTGGCAGGTGTCAGTTTGCCAAGGGAAGCTCCATGAGTGCTTCCAGGAGGGCGCAGCTCCACGGTGGGTGGCACTCTCGGGTCAGTGTTGGGCCCCGTGCGCCACTGGCGCCGTTCTCGCGGCCTCGAGTGCCTTCAGTAGGACTGACGGCTTTACAGATGTCCCCAGGTGATTCATCCCTATGACTTCCCAGATGGAGAAGACCTGGCTGGTGAACTCTTAGGTCACAAAAGTAAATCTGACAAGTGACCTGAGAGCTGTACCAAGGTTCTCTGTGGAGAATCTGAATGTTGGGTGACTCCAGCCCTCTCTAGGAAGCTGCTGTCAATTTCACGCCTCTTGCTGGTAGTGGCTGGTGATGTACAGTACTTTCTGTGTCATGTTGTACCACCTGAAACATGTTGTCTTTTTATTCATACCTCTCTTGCCTCTCTGTTCGATCCTGAATGTATTTGAATGTCCTTTCAGTTTATGGCTTTGTAAAAGTGTAAGTGCAGAAAAATATAAGTGTATAGAATGTATGTGTATAGAACTGTACTTAGAGTTTCTTAATAATGTAAATGCACTGCAACTGCTTATTATTATTTCTTCTGAAATGCATTATCATTAGAAGTTTCCATGGACAGGAAAGCAACACAATTTGATAACTTCTAATAACTTATTTGCAAATATTATAATACTTTTTGGGATATAGATTCAGATATTTGTTTTAGAGATTGTTAATACTGTAGCACTGTAGAAATTAATCCTTTATTAAAAGACATATTCTAAACTTTGTTCTAGTTGGTTTTTTAAAATTTTTTTAGCATGTAGAAGTCAGTTCATACAAGCATTCAACATATTACACCAGACTGGTATCTGTTTACAAATGCTATACTTTTTTATCTAGAATTATTTCACAAATCAATCTTGAGGTCCCCTGTAACATTTACTCTCACCCAGACAGCCTTTTCATATTTCTTAAAAGTATATTCCATAAAAAAGAGGTAGGTTTGAGTAGTAACACTGGTTTATCAAAGATGAGCAGAAAACACAGGGCATTAAGGAGAATGTCAGCATGTATGAAAAAAATTGCATTACAGTAGCCCTGAAATAGATGTTCTAGTAGCAGATGTTTCAAAGTTTTGGAACAGGACTTTTTTGTGGTATTAACCTTTGGGAGGGGTGGAGGCACAGAACATCCTCTGGCTGTCCTTTGCTGTGTGGCTGACAATGACATTGCAGCTGTGAAGATTTCGTTGCCATGGCAGTATGATAAAGCAGTATGTGAGCATTCACACCTACTTCTTTTGAATTAGGAATCAAGTGGTTGTAACCCCAAGGAGCTTAACTGCATACAAAGCTTAAATCCTGTTAGTCAGATGTATTGTAATGGAGATGTAGATCTCCTAATCTGAAAGTCACAGAAATGGTCTTCTGATCTTAATTTACAGGACAGGATTTATGTGTCCTGGCCCTCTACCAAGGTTAAGCCATTCAGATTTCTATAGAAGCTAGTAAAAGAATATCCACTGATCTCAACAGGAGTGTGGTGGGACATAGACATTCGTGTACTCTGTTCTGTGTAATTCTGGATTTACCAGGAAAAGAGTGAGTTGTAGCCTCCCTGTTAGTAGAGTCTGGGAGAGGGCCCGTGCTTGTTGTGCATTAGCTGTTGCACAGTGCACATGTCCTCCCAGCTGTGCAGGGTGCCCAGCACTGCTCCCTGCGGGTCGCTCCGGAGCACCTGGGAATCTCCAGTAGAACACTACTATTGCATTACACTGATTTGAACTCAGCAGTGTTGTAGAAACTCCCTTCACATATCTACAAAAGTATCATTAATATCTGAAATTAATCTAGGCCCACTGAGACATCCCATTAAAAATACGCAGGGTAGGTCATCCCTCACAGCTGCTTGGACATTGCCAGCTTGAAATGCCGCCGTCACTGAACAATTTTGATTTTCATATATAATCTCTTGGTGGTTTGTGCTCATACCCCGTTCATAAGATGGCACTTTGCCTGCCCTTAAGTGTCTGTTCCAGATTTGTTAGAACAGATTGCAAATGACAAGTAAGAAGAGATTCAAATGGGTGTCCTGCTCCACACACCAAGCACCGTCCTGCGCTCGAAGGAGAATCCCGGCTCCTGGGTGTGTAGTCACATTTGCATGCCTTTTAATTTATCATGTATGAAGCTGAATAGTATAATATGGACCTTCAACTCATGGAGAAAAGAAACAAATTTCATTACTAAAGACAGCAAATTCCATTTTATTCTGTAAATTAAGTCTGGGAACACCATTAGGATTGAAGCTCATTCAGTGACAAAGCAGACAGTATTGTAGATCTTGCAGACAACACTTGCAGCCAACTGAAAGCAAGTATTTAAACGTTACTTCTGTTTCCATTCTAAGTGAGGTGATATTACTGAGAATAAAAAAACGGAATTATTGCCAGAAGGAGTCTTACAATGATCATCTCTGACTGGGGCTCAACTGATTTAACCTTCCAATCTCTACATTATATCCAGGCAACTCTTAACAAAGAGTTCTGTCTCTAGAAAAAAACCAAACTGGAAACAATTCCTTTTGAGGTTCTTAAATAGAAAATGTATTTTAGAATTCATGAGATATAAACACTTTTGAACATTTTCATACACTTGAGAAATGTTTATTTAAATAAATTGAAGAGTTTGTTTGTTTGTTTGTTTGTTCTCTGTTCTAACTACAATAATACAATGCTTGAAAAGGTGTTGGAAATGTAGAGAACTATGCCCATACACTAAATATGCTGGTGTTGAATTTTTAAAAAGATGATCATATCTCAGGGTTACCAGAAAGAAAGCAGAGGCACAAACTAACTCTGCTTAAATGGAAAGAGTAGCTGAAATATCATACATGCATGTTCAGCTCCATTTGATCCATAGGCAGTGTCCACTGTTGTTTATTAGAAATGTCACTGTGTTCATACTTGCTACGGAAGTTTTTGGGTTTTTTAAAGTCAACAGACATAAGTAGTTACTGGTGGTAGAAATGTGTCACTGTTATCTGCAACATGATTTGGAAAAAAGAAAAAAGAGGGCACGGTATTTCCATTTCTCAACCCTTTTAAATTGAAAGATTGTCTTAAGAGCCATATTAGACAGTGTTGCCATCATATTTTTGTTTTGCAATATAACCAAACATAAGCTACTTTTTAGATTATTATTTTCCCACAATTTCTTTGCTGTGTGAAAGACACAAGTCTATGGTCTTGGTGATTTTCTCAGTTGTCTCAGGGCCCTGCTATTTAACAGGTCAGCAGTAGTCTGCAGCTGGAAGAAAAATTCATTGTGATATTCCTAAATTGGTGCAATGGCTGCAGTCTTTAGGAATAACTTTATTCTCCCATGAATTACAGGATGAAGATAAAATATTCCATACTAATATTTTTTATTAATGCTCTTGCCTCCTGGAAATATCTATTATGTGTGAATGTGTCTGTGTTGTTTGTTTACTTGTTTGTTTCCATCTATATAGTTACTTAAAAACTTATTGCACCCTTGCCTACTGAATATGAAGTCAGTGGACTTTTGTGGTTTCAGATACCTGAGTTCCTTGAGTTTGTGGCAAGTTTGTAGTCAACTTCCTTGATCATTGGCTTCAACTCTTAGCTGCAAATATTTATGGGAAAGATACAGTGACTTCACCTTCTGTCTGAAGTGAGCATTATACTTCAGAATATCTTTCTGAAGGCATTCAGTGTTTAAACACGCTTCTCTTTTAGTCCTGCTTCCTTCTGATCTGTGCAGGATGCTGACAGAGAGGGAACAATCATGAGCCCTCTTGTAAGTAACGTCAGGTTGTTGTTCTCTTTTCACTCCCCTAACTCATTTGAACACTTGCTACAGTCCTTGAGCTGTTAAACAGCACTAAATTGGAGGTAACTCAATCACCTTCCTATGGTCTGTAAAGTATTCAGGGTTAGACTGTGCAGAGGGCAGAAAGCCAGCAGAGAACAACAGAACTAATGCTGCGTGTTAGGCGAAGAGTGAGTGGCTTTAGCCATGTGCCAAGGGCAGTATGTAGGCAATATGTTTAGGGAACTCGAAAGGGGACAGTGTGTTTCTGAGTCAGTAACTCCTGGATGGCTGCTGTGCTTGTGACTGGAACAAACTTGCTATTTAGCCTTTGGTATTGAGAAGACACATGAGACGTGCTTCACTGATGAGAGGTACCATTTATATATCTGCTCTTGGTTTTCAGTTCGGGGCACACTATGTGCCTGGAATTTGCATGGTTCTACATGTTGAAAGAATTAACACCTTCCTCCAGTGTTTTAATGTAGTTTAATTCTGACATGTCAAGAACTTCTTGGAAGAAATAGCACCTTGGACTGATCTGATTCCATCTTGAGAGCACGAATGTTTCAAGGAGCAGAAGTAAATCTATTTAGGGTTTTGGGTGCCCTCCATAAATAGTTCTGGCAGTTCATTCAGTCCAGTCTCCCATCTTTCTGATGTCATCTTCTCCAGCATAGCCTGTATCTACTAATTAATTCTGTGCTATGAAATCTCATTACACAAAATAAAATATGTATGAAAGAGAAATAGGAGGTATGTGAGCCAGCATACTGAAAATCTGGGACCTCTCCTTCCTTCCTGCAGTCTTTTTTGACAATTGTGGGAGGAATGCCAGACCAGGAATTCTGAGGAAGAGCAAAACTGTTGGTCACCAACACTGGTCTAAAAGTTTCCTGATTGAAACTGTTTGAGGGGAGTCTGCTCAGGGATGTGTTTCTTGTAAGAGCTTGCTCAGAATTCAGTCACAAGCTCTTTTTCCCAAGGCATGTTGGGGTGGTCTTTTTGCTTTAAGATGATTTTGTGTACTTCACTTCAGAGGTGATGCTTAAACCTTCAAGGTGTCTTGTGCTAGTGCTAAGATTTCTGCTTTTCAGTGGGCTTTAACCTTTCTGTGATTCAGTTATACTCCCATTACAGGCCCATAGTGTCTCTCCTGATGATCTTTCTTTACTGTGTATTTCTTATTTCCCTGAGACTGATGTATCTAAAAATATCCACAGCCCAAGTAGAATTACCTAGTATTTCCTCTGGTTGAGAAAGCTTATTGCCTTGGATTTGGTGATTGTAAGCATAGAGGTTTTTTGATCAAGGCATGCTTAGTTTCAAAGCTATGAGATACACAACAAACCTTAAATTGGAGGAAGGTGTTAAATTACTTGATTATTTACTAGAACCTCTGAGACTGTAACAGGTGCATATTGAATGAGATAATTAGACATGTTTAAAGTCAGCTGCAGACAAGCTATTTTTTCAGTATGTCTCTCTGAGGAACGACAGGTAGAGAATTACTGGTCTCATGATGATGTCCACTGCTCTGAGCACTAACCAGTGTCATCCTCTCCTTTTCTGTGAGAAACTGAGAGACAATTACCATGGAACTACCCTGAACTGTAAATAGCTGTTATTCTTTAGGTACACTACTTACTGAGAGGTTTCATCTGCAAATAATACCTCTTGAGACTGTGCACAGGCAGGATGTGATAATTTACAAAAGCCCTTAAGAGATTGCATTTTGAAATGTCACAGCTGGGCAGGTTTGCAGTTCACAGTAGGTTTGTAGATACAGATCCTAGGGCCAGATCCTTTGCTGCCAGGCCTCAATGGAATCATGCTGACTTAAACAATTTTGAAGACTTGACTTTTAAAAGAGCTTTTCTAAGAATAGTTCAAAATTTGAATAGGTAGTACATGTGAAATGATGATATTTTTCTTTTTTTAATTTAAAAGAATTCTAATTTATTTAACAAGATTCTTTAACAAAGCTAGAAACAGTAAGGTTGTTTGGTTTTTTTTTCTCTGAACCAGTTATAGATTAAACATTTTTCTAATATTCTAATAATGAGAAAATGCAATTTCCTGTCAAAAATGCATTCTTTTCCTAGGAAATTCTTGGCAATCTCCAAGTCCGGAGACTGGGGATGGGGGTATAGGGAGGAGGGTGAAAGAAGGTGAATGAAAAGCCAGGTTGCTTCCCCAGCTGTGAGCAGCCAGCAGAGGCTCCCACACCGAGACAGCCAAGGAAGCAGAGCAGCCACAGGGGGCAAGGGACAGAAAGGAACAGTCGTAACAGTGGTCATAAAATCTAGAGGAAAGATTCCCTGAGTCATCTGCCTGGCAAATAAAAGGAGATAATGCTGCTGGAGGACAAGGGGGTGAAGGATTAATTAATCCCCAATTTGAGAAGAATACAGTCTCTTTCAATGAGATTTCATTGTACTAATTTTACCTCATTCTGTCACTGATGGAGTAATCTTTTGTTCTGAATTAATCTGTTTCTTTCCAATACAAAGCAATGTGATGGAAACTTCTTCTATCTTGTCATGGCATCTATTTTATTTCCTGGTGCATTTGACTTGGAATTTAGAGGACAGTGGCAGGAACTTGAATGGGGAACCAACTAACTCTTCTTCCTGCATTTTTACTGCAGATCTCCAAAGGAATGTTTGGCTTGTTCTGTGCATCAGGATATTAACCTTGATTCACCTTAGCTCTGTACTGAGAAAATCCTCTACGGTCCATCTGAAACACCTGCACAGCCATTCCCCTGAAGCCTTTTGATATCCCTGAAGTAGAGTTTCATTAGAATCCAGATATTTGAGTTTTACCTATGCCAAGGATTTGGCTTCAGACTCTGGTGGCTTCCAACCCCCTTCTGATGCAGGGGCAGACATTCGAAAGAAACCAACCACTGCCATGAATCTGGACTCTAGCAGTGGTTCATGCTTTCAGTCTGGGAATGTAGACAGAGTTAAAATAATCCCTGTTCTAACAGTTCACCCATCTCATTTTTTACCACTATGCCCTCTGGTAAGGAAGACTGACTGAAAGAACCATATTTTGTTCTCAGAAGCTTAGAAAGAGGCTTAATGTTTGACAGACAAGAAACTGGCTGAGAAAATAAAGGATGAAGTGACAGCAAGAACTGTTTAGAAAGTAGGAACATGGGATTTAACAACAATGCACCGTAAAAACAAGCTAGTTCCAAAGTATAAATGCTGATTTTGCATGTCTGAGGTAAACAGAGAAGGTTTCCATGTTTCCCAGGTTTTTTTTTTTTCTCACACTTAAAGTGGACCAGATGGTCATTTGGTGGGAATTCATGTAGTGCCAAGAAAGTGAAGTTGCTGGTTTACAGCAAATGATACGTGGCCCTTTGGGTCTATAACCCACATCAAGTGTATTTCTCTTTTCTATATTGCTTTGAGTTTTCTAAACTGCATCTCTCTAGTTCATTCTTTGGAAAGGTGAAAGAAATCAGTGACTCTCTCATTTCATTGTACTTGGCCTTACTTGGTTTAAGGCTATAGCAAATACAATTTTTTCTCTCTGTTGTATGTGAGTCCCTTCTGATACTGAGAACATTATATTGTCTTCTCAAAGGATTGATGTTGTTTATTGGACATAAAACCAAAGGGGACATTAAAAACAATTATAATAATACAGTATCTGCAGACAAATGGCTTTTCTGACACAAAACAACAAAATGAGTTATTGCTGTAAGTGTCAATTAATACTTTTAAAATGCTTTAATTGCATGGTATCTATTTCAGACTCTTGAAACGCAGAGGTAATTTGGGCTAAAAGAAGATATGATTCACAGTCAATATGTAAGCTGTGACTTGACAAGGGGCTTAATAGCTGCCTGAGGCAGATCAGAATGTGTGATAATGAGAATCTAGCAGAAAAACACACTGTAGAACTGAACTTCAGAGTTTCCCAGGGTAAATGGTGTCAGTGACTAGCTGGTCATGCTCCTTCTACAAGGCAAAAAGGCAGAAGTGGTCAGTCTTGACAGCAGGGACTGCTGCAACTTTGGAGTTAGTTACAAAGTACTCATTTTTGAAGTGAATATGTGCATTCATTCATAGTCATATTCATATATATATGTACATACACCCAGATATAAAAACTTTTTTTTTTTAAATGCAGTTTAATGAAATGGCATGGCAGAGAAGTGGGATCATGATAAAGCCTTCAATTTACTGTGCTCTGTTTTCTACTCATATCCCTTGCCAAGTCCCTTCTGGGAAGCTGTAAAAAGAAAATGATTTGCTGGCTTAGGTTTGGACTTAACTCTGTTCCCTTCATCGCTACTGCACTCTTCTCTGCAGGAGATCGTTTTACATTTTCTTAATTGCAGAGAGAGATCATGGTGTTGGCAGTGGTTGTACTGAGAAATGGGTTTTAATGAAGTGCAGTCCACTTACTGCACTGGAACTTTAGCATTTGCAAGCTGAATGATAGCATCCTGTCAAGTTGATGTTGATGACTTTGTCACCGAGTGGAC
Source organism: Oreocharis arfaki (assembly GCA_013398015.1). Classification (NCBI taxonomy): domain Eukaryota; kingdom Metazoa; phylum Chordata; class Aves; order Passeriformes; family Paramythiidae; genus Oreocharis; species Oreocharis arfaki. The sequence continues at coordinate 718,617 of VZRR01001564.1, read as the reverse complement.
ACATTTATTTGCACCCATGCATTTTGTAGTAAGATTGTGTTTTAAAAATGTTTTGTCATGTTGCTTTTTGTCTACCTGTATTTTTCTGTTTGAGAATATTGCTACTTGGAAATAAAACAAAAGGAAAGTTATAGGCTGGACATTAAGGTGAGATTCCTCCCTAGTGACTTTAGACTTTTATGCTGCAGATGTTTGCAGCCAGGGCAGTTACACAAGCTTCCCTTTAGAATCAGGGGAGAGAAATAGGTGGTTCATTTAACCTTTTGTACACATCAAATTTTAATTGAGATGAATCCCACTCTAGCCTCTCTGGCTATAAATACCATACTGTACCTGGCTCTGCAAACAGTATTCCTAGAGGCACACTGATGAAGGACTCCACACTGCTCATAGGCTGCCCCATCAGGAGGAGGCTGGTTGTATCCCTGCTGCATAAGAGCTTTCATTTGAGAAACTCTCCAAAACAGATCACTCTCCAAAACTGATCACTTTCCAGGGCTTGTAAGTCCCACTTGGAGCAAATGAAGGAAAACATTGCAGATTATCTCTAAAGGAAAAAATCAATCCTATCTTTTTCAGGATCTTGTCTATGAGAAAGATAGAAGTCCTGCACCTCTTTGAGGCTTCCTAAGGAGTGACATGTATGTGACTGGACTTTCAGTTCATGCTTGTTTATTTCCTCTCTCCAATGGCTTTTCAATCCAGTTTGGAATTTCAGCCACATGAAAAAGAGACAATAATGTTTCAAAGACACCGTATTCCTGTTTTTTTTTTCAAGAAAATTTGTGCTTGAATGAAGAAGAAAAAGCCAAGTGAATGTTACCATAAAAGAAAGGTGGCACCATCAGCTGATCAGGGACTTGCCCCTGGCTAAACTGGGGTGAACACATCACTGCCCTGCCAGCACCAATAGGCTCTGGACAAGCCACTGCACCCTGCTCTTTCTCTAGCTGATACCTAGGGGATGCAATAGAAAGCAAGGATTTCAGAAATGTAAGAGCAGGATCTCGGGTTGCTGAGAGAGAAAGGCATTAAGAAGTTGCTGAGTCTGTGATGAAATGCTGAGTAGATAAAAATCCATAGGAATCCAGGCTTAAACTGATTGTTCTGCACATGTCACTCCTAATCACTCGTAACATTGTAAATACTGTTCACTTCTACAGGTCAAAGAAGGATCAGGAGAATTTGTGGGTATAAAATGTACATACTCCTCAGAAACTAGAGCAAACAGCTGACTTGCCTTCACCTGCAGCATCATTTCCTGCAATCCCCAGTTTCCTGCTATGAAATCCTCTTAGCATCCCTCTGAAACACAAGTGTAAAGAAAATTGCACTCTGTCTGCACTTCTATTTAGTTAACAGAAAAGAGGTAATCTCTGCTGTCTGCTATTGTCTAAATGTTATACTTATTGACCAAATGTTATACTAAACACCTTAATGAGAGAAAAAGGTATAGAAAGGCAGTTCCTCTGAGCAATTTATTACAGAATAAGGGAAAGCTCAACTGTGGAAATTCTGCAAGACACACAACACAAATTCAGTGTGGAAGGGAATCAACATCCAGGCTGAAACATTCATAAGAAAGGAAGAAAAACTGTGTCCCTTCTCTTGTCAGGCTGGTTAATACCAACCAGAACAGCTGCTTAAAATCAGCATGTGCCTGTCACTATTGTGTCTAATGACTTAGACCTCCTCAGTCTTTGAGTTTATCTTGGGCATTCAGAGTATCTCGTGGGCCTTGTGAAATTCTGCCTGTGTTCCCTGCGCTGGTCTACTCAGTCCTGATTCTCTGGCATGTCCTATTGACTGACTTCTTGGCCCTTCAGCTGGAGACTCCATAATTCAGGAGATAGCATAAATTAGTTCATTTCATGCTGTATTGAACACTGTGCATAAAACACAAGACTTTTTTTTACACTTTTAATGGTATGTTTTGTTATTTTGTTTTTGTGCTTTGTTTGCTTCCTCAGAATTAAACTTTTTGTCTGCCTTTTCTGGACCTTTATTATGTCCATCCTTCTTGTTATTTGTGCATTTGCTTTCTGTCTTTATGAACTCTTTTACTTTTTAATGAGCCTGAGTATTTGACCTTTTTTCCACTTTAGAGCAGATGCAGTACTCTATTCCCTAAAAGTGAATGTTCAAGATGTTATTGCCCTTTTGTGTGGAGCTCCAGAACACCCACCATGGCAGCCATTCTGTCTGTGCCCTGCGTGTCTGTGCTCAGCAGTATGAGGTTTTCTCTTTGAGATCTCAAATTAGTTCAAAAGCCAGTATCAAGCTGGCACAAACTTTAACAGAGTGATGTTCTGCTCACATCATTCCCTTTTGAGAAATTCTTTTTCACTATATAGACTGTGAATGAGTCCTCATTTCTTAATAGGTACATCAAATCCCGCTCTGCAAGCTCTTACAAAATGTTTTCCCCTAAGAATATAGCAGTTCTGGCCCAAGTCTAACTGCTTAAAATACACACATCTTGCATGATGTTTCAGAGGGCTGCAGGTGTACATTGATTCCAGCTATGATTTTCAGTCTTTAGCCAGTAGAAATCCAGAAATTCCCTTATTTTCCTAAGTCCTTCATTGACTTAGGGTTTAGTTACTCTCTATTCTGTAAAACAGTTTTCTCTTCCTTCTAACTCTCGCAATCAGATCTGGTTCTCCTTTGCTGGTGCTAAATAATCTCTGCATTTTCACAAGTTAAGTCAGGACTGTTGATTGGAATTTTCCCCTTGATTTTGACATCTGATCCCCATTACAATTTGTTGTGACACAGGGATTATAATAACAGTATACGGTGTATTTTGAGTTAAGACAAGTCATAAATCTGCTATACGTGGCTCAGAAGTTTTTCCCCCGGATCAGTTTCTCTTGTAAAGCTCATACCTTTCAAGAGTACTTTCCTTCTCCTAGAAGTTACATACCCCTTCAGTATCTTTTGTGCTGCCTGATTACTGGCTCAAACGTCAACATTTCCCTATGCAAACCTGATTACATGAAAACCCAGTGCCTGTCTCCTAGCAATATTTAAAAAATACCCACTTCAGTGCCATCTTTCTTTCATATTGTCTTCCCAGAAAACATAATGGTCACTTGAACTTTTTCCCTTGCCTGATATATTTCTGGAAAATGTCATATTTCTTGCAGTTTTAACCTCATGCCTCTCCATGAAACACTACATTCACTACTTCTTTCTATTTCTAAAGCCTTTTCTCTGCTTTTGAATCTACTTTTGCTTATTCTCTTGCTCCTTGCATCAAGGAGTATTCTTTGGCTTGGGAGCATTTTCAGAATTCAGAATTACAGCTTTTAAGCACAGTGAGTCATTACTACAACAAAAGGTAAAAAGAAAGGCAATGTGAAGAAATAGTATATTAGGGAGGGAGACGAATCTATGTAGCCCACTCTGAGCCTGCCTGCAGACAGCTAACTCTGACAGGATTGCTCCAAGCCAGCCCACTTCAGTCCCTGTCATGGCCCCTTGTCCTCACATGCAGTCTATAATCACCTGCCCTTGAGAAAAAACACTCACTTGGTCAGAGAGTCAGAAACATGTTAAAGAAATATTCTGGACACTGAAGAAAAGCTATACAGTCCTCTGTGCAAAAGAAGGTGTAGGTAATTATTTCAGCTATTGACAGTTATAGATAGTTTTAAACTATGAAACCTTTCTCAGCTGTTTGTAAAAATACTAGTTGGATGAAAAAAAAAAAGAAAAGGATAAAACTGAGCTGTAAGGCAACTGTGAAGAGGATCTGTGCTTCTGGAAACTGATGCTTCTTGAATTATGGAGGGTGAATATGCATAATAACACAGGTAAACCCCACAAATCACATTAACTGAAGAAAAATTGCACTGCTACCCTAAAAGCTGCTCCCAAAATGTGCTGTTCTGCATTTGCAGGATGAACCAGACTAGTGACTAGTGTGTTGTTAGCAGCAATAAATATCTCTTGGGATGGTTATTGAAAGCCTTGAGACAACAGAGATGAAAGAGACAAAGGGTTATGGTCCCAGGTAAGAGTCACAGCTATTTTGAAAGGTGCACCTCATTCAGCAACAGAGACAGGGACTTACCAAAAGCTCTGCAGGCATAACTAACAGCAGGAGGTGAAGCAATTTAATGATGTGAAAGGCAGCTTCGATAGGTGAAATGTGGAGGATAACAGGTTTGGGAGAAGGGATGTTTCACTTTTTAATTTTTTTTTTTCCAATTGCTGACAACAATAGCAGCAGCAGCAGCAGCTGGAAGTACCTGATAGTGAATGACAGGGAAGGAGCCAGAATGATCCTCAAATGACTGTAAACAAGAAAAGTGACATGAAAAGGCTCTGGGCCCCTAGCGGCTCTAAGAATAGTGAATTGGGACAACAAAAGCAAGAGTGCACTTAGAAAGAAAACACGAATGTGCTCTTCCTCCTGGCCGCATGTGAACCCTTTCTCAACTGATAGATCAATGCAGAAGCAAAGATGTGTTGTATCTTTAATGTGGCTGTGCTGTTCTATAATAAAACCTGAACAAACAGGTTTTGTTTACCAGCCTTCTAGTGAAGCCACATTTTTCAATCAGGAATCTTCTCATGTACCATTCTCCAGCCTACTGAAGCAGAAGGTTAGATCTTCCCGTGACATTGACAAAGCAGCACCAATTTCCACTGGAGAGTGTCCAGCAGCTCACTTCAGAAGTGAACTTTGTAATGGAAACAATGTTTAGCTTTTGAGTATGAGGAACAAAAATTTTTTCCATCAACCCAGGAGTTCAGTGAAAATCAGATTCCACAATTCTGTGAAGTTGACAACAACTTTTGGTGGTGTCTGGATTTACAGACTTTGCAAATGGACCTGGATTTGAGTGTTAGGCTTTCTCTCCTTGAATAAATAGCTTCATATCTGTATTGTCATGCTTGTTTAGTCACTTGGTTTTTAAAACAGGGTTTTTTCAAGGCAAATAATATGTTATGTGCCTTGTAAATCACCTAGAAACAACCTCCTTCTTATTCAAGGAGGGGTTCTTGCCTTTTTTCTGCCACTGGCAGTCTCAGAAGAAGCTTGGGTCGAAGTACTGTAGGTCAGGGAATTTTGTTCTGACTCCATGTACATACTCTTACAATGCTCCCTGTTTAGTGAATTACTTATTTTTGTCTTCATATCATCATGATTTTTAGCACCTCCTCAACTGGAGACTATTTTGAAGGGCAGCAGCTGTAAAGAAACTGGCAGCAGCACGGAAATCTAACCTGACAGCAAAACTCCCTTCTCATTGTAGTGACCACAGCTTGCTCACAGCTGAAAACCTGGTCTTCATTCATGGACAAAATAAACCCTTTAACTAAGACCTCCTATCACTGATAGCCCCTCTCTGTTTAGACCCTGCCCAAGACATGAACAGTCTTTCTGATACTTCCCTCCTATATCTGAATATAATTTCATGGAAAATTAAATATGACAGTAGAATTTGCTGTGACTGTGAGGTGAACAAGAAGTCTTCTCTCTGCTCCCCAGTATATCCAGTGTTCATAGCACTGAGTTTGGCAGAGCTGTTGGTTTGCTCATTTCCTTTACTCTGAGCCAAGATTCCCAGTAGTGTCAGGACAATTTTAGAAGCAAGATGCACTCAACTGAACTTCATCTATGAAGAGATGAACAGGTGCTTATAGCTGAGTTGTCAAGCCCATATATTATCTTGATGGGTTTTTTATGTCTGAAATAGAGCCATTTTTGAATATGGACTTTTGGCCAGTCCTCAGATTTCAGGAACCCATCTACTCCTGAACCGATTCATTCTGGGGAAAACAAAAATGCAGAGAAGATAGAAACAAGATCAGCAGTATGCAGAGTAATTTTCAGGGGTGTAGTAGTGGCGGTGCCTGTTGCTGGGGTCGGAGCAGCTGCAGGACCTGTTGTCACATTGTCAGATTTAAAGACCTTTTCCTCCTGAGGACATTGAGCAGTGTTGAACATGGCTCGATAGGCCTAGGCCAGGCCCCAACACGTTGCAGTGATTTGGGTCTTCTTTAGGGTGCCAGGGTGATAAGACACTTCTTAAAAATACTTTGCTACTTTTCTGGATTCTACATGTGCTTAGGGGTAAGGTGCAAACACCTTGGAGGTGCCCACTGCCCTAGAGACTTGCTCATACAATCCCACCCATCCCACCACTCTGAACTATCCAACTTTTGCGCAGATCTCTGCGTAATGTTCTTAATTATTTGTCTGACCTCAAAGAAGGTGTGAACCATATGCAACAACATGGTGGCTCCTAGCAAAAAGACCAGTTTGGTTTCAAGGGTAGCTACAGGATATTCAAAATCTTTAAAATTCTTGACTACTGTTATCGGCCTGGAGGACAAGGAAGGAATAAAGGAGGAAAGGAAAAAAAAAAAAAAAGGAAGGTGTTTCCCCCATATGTTTTCCCTCTGAGAAAAAAGAGAAAAAGCTAAAGGCATGATTTTTAGTCGTTCCCAGTAGACGACTTCCAAAGCACAGAGGTGCCTGCAATACTGAATACATCCACTAGGTTGGTGTCCTGACCAGCAATACTGTCATATAAACCCATCCTATGAAGTACACCACAGAGAACGCTTTCTGCAAGTGAGGTATTACCTGTATAACCCAGACAAAATACCAGAAATATGAGGGCAAATAAGTCCACAGTTTAACTAGGAATTATTGTTATACGAATACAATGAATTTTTATAACAATTTTCTTTTAACACACTCTGGTCCTTATCTCAACCTTTGGCTCCCCTCTTCAAGTGCCAAAAGAGGACTGTTTTTAAGCCCAGCTCGAGACAAAACACCACCCCAGCTGCTCACTCAACCTCCCTCTCCCTGGTGGAATGGGAAGAAGAACTGAGGTAAAACTTGTATGCTGAGACAAGATCAGTTAATTAATTGAAAATAAAGTAAAATACAGTAATAATGGTAAATAATGATAATTATAATAAAAAGGACACAAACCATTGATGCACAGTACAAGTGCTCATCACCAGCTGACTGATGCCAGACCTCCCTTCCCAAACCCAGATGGGCCGTGCTTCGGGTAACTCCCCCCAGCTTATATACTGGGCTTGATGCTTTGTAGTGTGGAATATCTTTTTGGTCAACTTGGATCACCTGTCCCAGCTATGCTCCCTCTCAGTACTTTTTTTTTTGTGCATCTCTTCACTGGCAGAGCGTGAGACAAGGAAAAACAAAAGTCCTTGACTTACAATAAAATGATTTAGCAAAAAAACCACATCAGTGTGTTATCAACAGCTCTCTCATTCTGAATCCAAAACACAGCACTTTAACAGCTACTGAGAAGAAATTCACTCTATTCTAGCTGAAACCAGGACACTGAGATAGGTAAAATAGGTGTCAAGCAATATCCAGAATGCTTTCTGCCATAATACCCTCTATCAAGCCTGCTAACGTAATGGATTTTAACTTCTCTGTGCTTTGCTACATTGTATGACTTCAAATTATATTTCAGGGAAGGAACAGAGCTGGTGCATCCACCTGTGTAAAGAAGTGATAAGGAAAGGTTATGAGGAATCATGAAGGAGCTGGAGGCTAGGGAGTTCAATGAAGAGGACATGGACATGGACAGGGCATGGACACCCTGACATACAATCAGTGAATTTAGTCTATGGATTTTGAAGTTTACAACCTGCAAGGCTGAAGATGTGTCAGTTGACACACTCAAATTGAATTGGAAGTGTCAGAGACCCCATACTGCTGTCCAGACCAGCAAAGGCATAAATCAGCAGGAACCTGGCTGGAGCACCTGAATGGATGCCTATACTGCTGAGTAGTGCCTTGCAATAGGAGTAGGTCTATGGGGTGAAACAGTTGGCAGTGGGGATCCAATGTCCACACTATCCAGGGTGGGGGCTTGGAGGGGGATGGAGGAGGTTATTAATGCCATTAGTGGTTGGAGCCCACCAGATACAACCTAGAAGCCTGTCTTCTGGTTTAACTTAATCTGAAAGCAAGCCATCTTGTGTACCCTGAGACAACTCCACAAAGCAAACAAAAATAGGATTGATAGGGTGACTGACTTTAAAAACATTCCCTGAGTGTAATGGCCTCTCCATTTCTCTAACAATATATAACAATAAGCTGAGTGGAAATCATTCCCATGGGCAGGAAAAAGTTTGATTAAGAGGTGGACTAATACTCATGGGAAACAAAGCAGTGCTTGTTCCAGAGTTCTCTGTCTAGGATGTTGAAGTATTTCTCACGCAGCTGTTAACAATTTGTAAAATACCATAGACCCATAACTCCAGCAAACGCTGATCACCTGTGCCTGGGTCTCTGGTCTCTGGCACCACAGACCTCTGATCCCGCTGTGGGTCCTGGGGTGATGCTGCATCGCCAGAAACATAAACCCGTTTCTATTTCCTCTGATCATTAATCACTCAGGATTTCATTGGTGGTTAATGGCAATACTTTAGGCTCTCCTATAAAGACTATAAGATTTCATGTACTTGGAGCCCTTCTGCCTTTCTAAGGCACTTACATTTTCTTTTTCTAGGAATAGCCTAGGTGATAAAATGAGTCACTTAGCCCTCTGCCAACAGTGAACATGATGACTGACACTTAAACGGCACCTTTCATGCTAGGAATGTTTAAACCTATGTGTGGAATCCTTCCTTGGCTGCTGGCTGTGCTGTCAGGATGATGCCAGAGCCTTTCTACATGCACAGAGCAGGAGGTCTCAGTGTGAGGATTCAACACTCTTCGTTACTGCCTGGGAAAGGATCTGTATGTGAGGCTCTGACCTGGCTGGCAGGCATAAGTATTACACAGGGAGTAAGGGTGCTCCTATGCCATGCTGCAGGGAACAGCAATGGAAAGGAACTGTGCAAGTCCTCTGGTGAGGGTCCTGCAGCCATGTCACAGGCACCTCTTCTCATCCCTCCTAATGTGCCAATAGCTTGAGCCTCTAGCATACCAGTGGCCTCCTGAGTGCTGCAGAGATCCAGGCAGTCGAGCATGAAAAGGTAAGTGACATGAACTTCATGTTTATTCTGTTCCTGCTGGCTTAACATAAGCAAGACTTGACTGTGTGCCTCAGAAGCATGAATAACTTTCTCGGGAATGTGGTGCCTAGCAGCACTAATGTTAGAAAGAAGACTAAGTATTTAATGTTCGTAGTTTATGGAACAGTCTTCATGGACAGAATCGCAACACAAAACCATCTGAGGAAAAAAAGAGCTCAGCTGTTCCTTTAGCCAGCCTGCCAAACACATCTTCAGTTTCTCTACCACAAAGTACCTGATTCAGAGAAACCTGTAAATTATAGAAAAAGAATTGGAAAAGTAAAATTGAACTTCATTTTTTCTTTTATGAAACTTGAACTTCTGCAGGGCTGAAACACAAGTTCTTACAAGAAAACACTGCAAGTATCAAATAAAAATATACTTCAGTTACTAGGGGAGTCAGTGTTTCTATAGCCAGAAGCAAGCAAGTGGGAGATTGAAGAGGATGGTGTCATTCGATGCTGATGGGAGCCCTGGTCTTCCGAAAGCCTGTGCACATCTGCCCAGCAACATCAGTAGTTTTCTATTTAAAGTCAAGCACTGGTTCACTGAACCTGACTCAAAGATAACTGCAGCTTGTTTCATAAAACTGGAAAATTAATCGGTGTGAAATGTATTGGAAAACGGAACGGTTATTCATATGCCTCAGCAGCTTCCTTATTAGGTAAAACAAGCTTTTGATTGTTCTCCCAGGGCATACAATACCTCAATATGCTGCAAAATAGGCTGTTAGAAAATGAGCCAGCACAACTTGCATACCTCAGTGACCACTTTTGTGTCAAATGCAAATGAACCTTTTGAATCCAAGGTCAAAGTCTAATCATCGAAATGGCAAAGGCTCAGTCACTGACTAACTTCTTTAGATGTACTCTTCACCCTACATCAGCAGCCTGCCCTAGGCTGACTGGGACCCAGCGGGGTTTGCAGAGGGCAGGGACAACTGGTTGTCCCTATGATGAGTTCCCTAGACAGCTACAATGCAAATTCATCACAGCAGATGCAAAAGAAACCAGCACGGGATCAAAATCCTCCTATGGAAAAGGAAAGCACCACATATTAAAATAGCAGGATTAGAAGCTCATAAAACAAAGGGGTGGCATAGGGTTCCAGATGTATCATGTTACAAATGGTCTTTTACAGTTGGCTCTACCCCTTGGAATCACTGAATCATTTCCTACTTGGGCACGTTTGGAAATGTCAGCTTTTTCAATTCAATTCCATGTGGTTGCATCAACTGAAAATTCAGAGTGGCTCAGTGACAAAGTGTGGTAAAGACAGTTGCATAGAAGAATATAAATTAATTCATTATCCCAGCAGAATTAAGCTTATTTTAATAGCACCGCCCCCTACCCTGAACAATGCTACAATAAAAATTAAAAGCCAGGTCCTTTAGCAGGAAGAAAGTGTTCCTTTTTCAGTCTACATTGCTTTTCGGCAAGTAATGATAATAACATCCCTAATAATAGGATGCTGGAGATCTGGATGCTCTCTGCCTCTATCCGCAAGGAATGGGGTGATAAGAAATTATGTTGATTTAACCGTATGTCCAGAATGATTAATTTTGATTCTGTAGTCTTGGTATCAGCAGCTACCTCAAAGGACATGAGTGTGATGGTGATGTTTCTGGGCTACTGATTACTTGCTATCCCTGACCTGAAAAATGACAAGACCCCTGATTTTACATGTCTCCAGCCTGACTACGGACTACTGCTAGGAGAGAGAATTTTGAGAGATGGTGAGATTGCTTTAAATACATCTTTACATCTGGTCTAGGCACAGATTTCCTACCCCAAGATGTTATTTGATGGTGTGGGTTCATTCAAGTAATATCTGGGATGAGGTTAAGTCAACACCATGTAGTCCATACCACAGCAAAATCCCTGTGCAAGCTGGCAGAGCCTCTCTGGCCAGCAGCACCTGCACAGGCATCAGCTCTTCTGAGCCTCAGCACTTAATCTACGTGTCCATGTTATGTGGGCAATACACAAAACATGATATGCTTGATGAGTTTGGAGTGCAGACAAGTAATTTTTAAAACTTTGTCAGCCCCTCTGTAGCTTGTGCCCTCCCCGGGGCAGCGCAGCATGCCCGCTCACACCAGACAAATCCTCCCGGGTGCTCCCTGCCCACCCCCAGCAGCTGGTGGATGAAGTTTTTGTGTGGGCAAGCAGCTGGCCTGCCACCTCCTGCCACCTCCTGCCTCGTCCCCTTAACCACAGGCAGCACCCCGAGCAGCTGTATGGTGGCTGATGCTGCTGTGCCATAGACCGGAGAGAAGCTTCTCTTTGAGCACTGCCCAAGTGACTGAGTATTTTGAGTGTCTGGTTAATGGCACTGGTACAGACTAATGGAAAAACAGCTTGATACAAATGAGTTGCGATAACCTCCAAGTGAATGACTTCTAGTGTTTTGTTAATATTTTTAAATAAATCCAGCACCACATTTCTAGAAGATGTCTGCATTGTGAGTGGACTATTTCACCATACAAAGGGTTTCCCTCCCCTGATGTCTGTCTGCAGGGGAGTGGAAATAATTTGGCCACAAAGCAGCATCCATGAACACGTAATTTCTGACATGACATTTATACGCCAACTACATTGTGTTTGCAGACATTCATTTGTTAAGATTTTCTTTTTCTCTTCCTGAAAAAATTGCATTTTTATGGGTAAAACAATCAGTGAAGGTGGCCACAGTGCCACGATTCCCTTTAAACCTTCAAAATTAAAAACTAACCTAAAATACTACAAAGCACAGCTCATTTCTGGTTGTTATCTATTATTCATATGCATTGTCGATAGTTCATCAGTTCTGGTCTGTTTTCCCATGTCAAAATCTTGTTTTTCATGACTACAGTCATGCAGTAGAAAAAATAGTGTGATCAATGACCTCAATACAATGAAAATAACCCATTTAAAATGATCTGTTTGCATACAGTCTAGAAGCTGAAAACTTCATATCCCATTTCTGAAAAAAACCCCAACACAACAACATTTCAGAGAAACAGAATTTATTTTCAAATAGAAATTAATTCTTTCTTAATGTTTTGAGTGAGGTATTTGAATGAATTCTTGCAAATAACTCTGGCAGAAATTGGGATGAGTTTGTAAACAGCCTGCAAAAAAGGAAAAATTGCATTTTCTGATAACATATCCCTCTTCATAAAAATTGCATCTAGTTCTACCTAACCAGGAGTCATTTGTGAGCATTGCTCAAAGTGATGAATGGTGTCTCAGCATTTCCTTCTCTCTTTCTGAGGATCTGTTATAATGACAGCAGCTTTTATCATATCTCTATTTGTGAGGGCCCCTCGCTTTCTTCCTTCTTTTACTACAAAAGCTCTCAAAGGAAGCCTTTGTGTGTCAGGAGAAGCCAAATTAACATAATACGCAGCACCTATAAATAGTTGATTCAAATTAGGCTTCTACAAAACCTTGAAGCAATATTTCTTTGGGGTTTTTTTTTTTCCGACCGCTGGTAAAAGACACAATCTCATATCACATTTTTTTCCTTCATAAAACATTAATGTTGTTTTTCTGATTGTGTGTATTTTTCAACGCTTTTATCCAGCCACAGGTAAAAAATGGACAGTTCCTTGTTACCGTATTTTGAGTTTGTGCAAAAAAGACCTTGTTAGAAATATGCCATGTAGTACTGGCAAATTACCAGGGACAATGCCAAGTTATCTGTCTTAGATACTGGAAAACATGGATTTTTCATAAGCTGTGCTCCTAAATTTTTTCAAACCTTTTGAGAATTACTTCCAGATGTGAAAAAATTAAAAAGAACTCATAAGCTGAGAAGCATTAAGACAAGGCTAATTAAATCAATGTCTGGTAGGAGGATCATGAGAAAATGTTAGCCACTATTTGCACACCATAAAGATCAAGTTGTGAAATTATCAGATATCCAATGCAAATGAAATAACAGAATTATTTCTTTTTTTCACGTTAATTCCCAACCAAAGTGTGAAAATCAATTTCATGTAACAAGGAAGTCCAAGAGGAATTTAGACAAATTCCTGGAAGAAAAAATCCTTAGGTTTTTTTTAACAAGACAGTCCAGATATAACCAGTAACCTGGACATTTCACTGTGCTGAGGGTTTACAGTAAGGGAAAGCCTACTGGTTGCATCCTTCTCCTGTTGCGTTTTTCCCTTTTGGATACGGTTGGAGAGAGGTATTGAGGCTACCCTAAACACACATAGTGGTTGTTATGATCTTAAATGTCTCAGGCATTGCCCAGGCTGCACTCTGGAGGCAAAGACCCAGTGCCACCTGGTACCTGTCAGGATGGGGGGTGTGTGCGTCAGCCCTGGGGCCCCTTCCTCCCATCTCTCCTCTCACCTCCAGGACAGTCTGGCATAGACATCGAGTCCCAGAACATGAGCACAGCTGTGAGATCTGTAGAAAACCATTGATATTGCTGGCTGATTGAGGGTGGCTGCCACTGAGCTGTTAGCACTGTGAATGTCAGTGACTGCCAGGAAGAAGGCAGCAGTTCCAGCTGTGCCAGACAGGAGCAATCTGGGACACGTGCCGCTCACCGTCTGCTGCACTGGGTTGGATGAGGCTCAGGACTTTGCTCCAACAGAGGCTGGGGCTCTTCTGCCTGATCATTATTTGTTTGGGGCTTTCTTCTAAGGACTGAGGGGTGCAAAATGGTTTAAAAATATATTCCTGGGAACTATACAGTCTCTTTTCCATATTAGTTGCTTACTAATGGCTGATATTGTCAAACATAGCTTTTCAAAACCTGCATGGAAACACACCAGTTCTTCCAAAATACTTGTTCCTTTTTTTTTCTTTTTGGTTTCTTTAACACTGAAGAGCTTCCTTTAATTTTTCTTTTCCCTCAGCAATTTTAAGGACTAATAATTTCGTTTTTAAAGGAAAAGCATGGCTTTTCAGAATCTCATTACTTCAGTGATTGAGCAGTGGGAGAAACACTAAATGACCCAAGATGCCTAATTAAATCACAGGCATCCTTCTGTTTCTTGAGATTTTGTCCTGAGAATATTTTCCTGATCTCCAAAGAGGCTAACATTTTAATCCTAGCCAGGGAAAGGCAACCACCTCTAATCTAATCTAATCTAATCTAATGTTTACAATGAAGCTAACTCATGACCAAACTGTTTGCTTTTTAATTCCATGGCAGTATAGTACATTGCTATTTCCTGGACAAATCACTCACTACAGCTCATGTATAAATACTAAGGTTATTTACATAAAGCTTAGACGATAGTATCAAACAGCTATTCAAGAACGTCTGTTTTGTTCAAATCAAGAATAGCAGGTGCATTGAAGAAATCCTAAGAAAACTACTATTTCAAACTAACAGGGCTCCTCTTATTTTTTGAGAAAATGCAATAGCTGAATAATCATAAAACAAGCTCTTTGTGTAGCCAAACTCACTATGCTTCTGAGACAGAACCACCTACAATAATTACTACTTCCCCTTCCTCTAACAGTCACTTCTTCAGGAGGAATTTACAAAATTAAAATGGCTTTTTTGACTAGATGGATGTTTTGCATGATGGAAATTTTTTTAACACTTCCACTTCCGTATCTTAACACAATGACTCAAATGCAACAGACAAAACTTCTTAAAACATGTTCATGGGAGAGGTTTAGGAGCAGATTTCTTGCCCTGTTTTTATCTGACTGTCATTTTCCAGGAACTGCAGAGTGAGTCTTTTCTTCTTCTTCTTCTTTTTTTTTGTTTTACAGATTAAGAGGTTTTTTAAGAGTCTTGCTAAGCCTTTTTTTTTTAAGCAGTTCAGCTCCTCTTTGTTCAGCAAGATATCCCAGCTGTACTGCTGCCCAGGAAGGCCTCCTGCACGGCTGGGCTGTGCCTGTACTCACCATGTCTTGTGGCTCTCAGCGTTCTTTGTGCCCAGAGCCATTAGCCTGTTCGGAGGCTGTATCTGCTGTAATCACCTTGCACATTTATGGCTCAGTACATCGTGGCAGCTTGTTTTCTTGAAGGAGCATGCTCAGCCTGACAATATGAGTTGTAGAGACACGTGGGTGTGCTACTGAGGGACACGGTTTAGTGATGGACTTGGCAGTGCTGGGTTAAGAGTTGGACTCTGATCTCAGAATTCTCCCAGCTTAAATGATCCTCCCATGATTCACTGATTTGAACCTAGACTTTCATTAATTATTGTTTTTCTCATGAATGTAAAAAAAAGTCAACCCAATATTCTTTCAAAATCTCCTATAACTTTGAGAAGAATGGGGTTTTGATAGATGAATTCCCAAAGCAAGCGCACACTTTGTGACCTTCTTAACACAGTGTGAGCCACAACCCTGGTAGTGCTCTGCACACCACTGCCATCCAGTCAGGGTACCAGAGCCCTTCACAGATGATGGATGAGTTATTTTGGTGGATGCAGGATTTCTCTGCATAGTTCCTAACAACTAATTCTGCTCTCTTGGGAATTTAACAGCAAAACCGCCTTTGGTTCCGGTGGTAAGTGCTTGAAAAATTCCACCTCCTATAAGGTGAGTGTGGCAAACATCTTCTACATGAAAAGGATAAAGGCCAATTTTGGCTTTACATTCAGGAGAAATTGAAGTAGGTAGTGTGAAAATAGCAGGGTGTCCATGGATAAGATAACTCATGTCAATAAGGCCATGAGAATATGCAAGTCTCTAAATTACTTTTCTCACATAATTAAATATGCAAGTGCAATTAAACCCTATATCTATCAAGCTTAATCCATGTCAAAATGTTTGATTCAACCTTGTGTCTCCAGTAGAAGTTGTGTGCCAGGCTATGTAAGAAATAGTCATTTAAAAGCTTGCCATCATCTCATAAAATAATAGGTCTGAATAAATGAAAAAAAATCTCTGCTTTCAGATGAGAACAGGAATGCTTTTAATTCCCCCAAATACTTCTCAGGAGAAGAGGCCTTTACCTCACCTGTAGCTGAAACAGTCTCTCTGGGGTTTTTTTACACACATGATAATAAATCTCAGCATAAATATGTTCACTTTTGGATGAGATAAATTTCTCTCCAGAAGTGAGTATCTTTCATTTAAGTACAAATGGAACCAGAGTGAATGGTTCCGCTGCAGATCTATATATTTCATATGACTGTATCTGATAATATGAAACCTAGCCATGATGTCCCACTTGTGTCCTATAAAAGTAAACTTTTGTGTCTTGGTTTTTAAAGATCTTTTAAATAAATAGATTTAATGAGGTTGATACTTCCCACGAAAAATGTATCATTTCAATGTCCTTTTCAAACCAGAAGTCTTTACAAGGTTTTGTATCTATAGCTGGCAAAACCAGCTTGTTTGTACATAATTTATCCATTTTGCATCCTGTCTAGGTAAAGACAGTTTCTATAAGTTATTTAAAAACAAATTGTGAATGGAGAGGTAAGTTTATGTTTCATTACTTACTTAATTTCCTAAAAATGTTCTCTTTAATTAAATAAAAGAGAATTCACTATCTACGGACTCAGGAATATAACCTGAACTTCCAAATTTTATACAATTTTACCCTTATGATTACAGAATAGATCAGTACAGTCAAAGGGGGAGCTTTTTCTGTAACATTACCTGAACCTGGGAGAGCAGATGCTACAGTCTACAGAAAATACTGCCTGTTTGCTATAACCAGGAAAAAAACACCAAGAGAGATCTGATCTTTGTGTGCCCACCACAGAGCCCCTTCAGTGTTTCTTCACCCAGAGCCTGGGGAAAACACAGCTCCCTTCCCTGCTGTCCCCTCCAACAGCTGCTGCATTTTGTCATTAGGATGAAGCCTTGTGTGGGGTAAAAGAGTGTGTAGCTCAAAGCACTCATGTCACATCTATCTGAGGACCTCAGCCAACTGGTATCCAGGGCATTAGTTCCTACTGGAGCTCTTCCAATGCTATTCTCTATGCTCCACTTACATCTCCCTGGCCCACACCTCCTTCCCCAGTTTCCTGCAGAACATCTGGCAACACCTTCTCATCATGAATTGGGAGTGCACTCACAGAGTCGTGCGTTCTTGCTTTTGTTTAGCCTGTAATATTTTTGTGTTTGTTAAAAATGGCCTGTACTCCGTTTATGAGTCTAGATAAAATACATGCTCAATAAATGTAAAATGCCAGTAAAACAGTATTTATAACTGGGCCAGTCATTAAAGACCAAACATTGAGTTATAGTGCTATGCTGCAGCTTTACGAATTATATGGTGTCTGAACAGAGAAATCAATATGTCACGAGTTTGAATTACTTGGCACCTTTTAATTTTCAGAGATCATCTAGCTTCAGACCTTGACATGCATCACTGGGCCAAAGAGGAAACAGGCCCCATGACAGCACTGGTTCCTGTCTTACTGGGCTCAGTAGGCTACATGGAAATATCCCGTGCAGCAGATCTTTCAGATACCGGCCACTACGCGTTATTCATCCTCAGCTAGATGCTAACGTGCCTCAGAAATGAAAACATGCAATTCAGTGCTGAAAATTCGGTTCACTGTGGATGATAAAGGGAGCTAGTTCCAACTCCTCCAATGTGGACTGAATTTGTGGTCTCAGTGTCATCCCTGGTGAAAAGATTGTTGGTTGTTGGGGATTTTTTTCCTCAGAAGTTATTGCACCATACTCATACTGAAGAATGAGTCACACAAGAAGGAAAAAGGTGATGCAAAGCTGAAGCACTGTCTCTCCTCGAAGAAGATCCAAGTAGGGTGGTTTGGGGCAGTTCAGGGAAGTGCTGCTGCCTCTGCTTGCTGTTCTCTGTGGTACTCTCTGGTCAGCCGTCAGCGGGGGGCTCATTCAGTTTTTTATGACCATGCCCAACAGTTATCAAAAAAATTTCACATATTGCTTACTTGTTAAATTTTCACTTTGCTCTTAAGAACAGCCAAGCTGAGCCTGAGCGCATCTGGGAAGCCTGAATAAATTTCCTCCAGCTGCAGGTTCCAAGTGATGATTCCTTGCTTTAGAATTGACTTTTACACACACTCAGCTATTCGGTCAAATGCATACTCATGCAATATGCAAACACAACATTAAAGGCAAAGGATTTTAAATGCTGGCATTTCAAATGCACATCTCCCCAGCACATGATAATGGTACTTTAAGCATCAGCATTCCTCTCAGCTGAAAATGCCTTCATCCTCCCTCCCCTCTGCCCTTAGGACTCAGGCTCCACACACTTCACATGCCATCCTCTCCCACACACTGAGCCCCTATGCTCTCCATGCACCTCCTCACCTGGAGCCTCCATCCTCCTCTCCTTGCTCCTGATCTCCCTTTTGGGTCCTCTTCCCAAACACTGATACATTTTTGGATTTCTTCAGATCTACTGGTGAGGCCAAGGCTGTTCAATAAAGAAGATTCAGAAATGGTGTACGCAAACCATGTATTTATAAGCTTAGTCTATTTATTTGGACTTGTTATCTGTAAGGCATGTCCAAATAAGTAGCAAGAGTATTAAAGTTCTCAAGGTTAAAAATTAGGTTGGTCAATTTGTAAGAAAATGACCATGTGCTGCAGAAAGTCTCACCTGGGAGCTAGGTACTGAATGCCCGTTCTGAAAATAATGCTAAATGCAATAAGAGTTGTTATTGATCCCTTCTGTTCAGATGACATTCACTCTTCCTAAGCTACATTTGGTTTTCCTCTCTGCTAGACCTTTATTCTTTCCTGCTGGGCCATCAAAAGCACTGGATATAATAAACTAAAATATGCTTCCCTCTGTGAGTACAGTAATTGAGACGGAGACAAATAGATAAGTGGCTATCTGAGGACTGTAGGAGAGATTCTGGCTTACCCAGCACATAGATTTTATGGGAATGGCAGTATATTTGCAGAGCCTAATGAAAGTGAGCCAGGGCTGCAATACGATCAGCAAGGCCTGTCACTGAGCTGTGGGATATCAGCACATTTACTGAAGACCTGTACCTAGCACTACATGTTTAGAGAGAGACAGAGGGAGAGGGAGAGAGCTGAGCCCAATTGATGATCTGCCGTGAGAAGGAAAATGTCCTAACTCCCTCCCTTGACCCCTGCCTGCCACCTTCCACACCCTCTGGCCATGGCACAGGCCTTCCAAGGTTTCTCACTTTCTCCCCATGCCAGAGAGGGGCTGTGCTGCTTTGCAGCTGCCAGGGACAGCCCCAGTCCAGCTGCCCTACTGCCAGTCCTCTCCCCAGCAGGACACCAATGCTCATGCACCGGCTGAAATGGCTCTCTCATATGTTGGCATGAATCCCATCATGTTTTGGCTCATTTTGGACTCTGGTCTACAACCAGCATCATTCAGACAGAAAATTACTTCAGAATGGAGAAAAAAAGACCTTTGAGACAACTCCAGTTTACAAGAAGTATTCCCAAATGCCTGTATATCTTGCTAGCTCTGAAAGTACCCTGGATTTATTTCTGTTTGGACACAAAGGCTTTCAGTTCCAGTTTATAAATGGCTCAGGATGTTATTAGACAAACAGAAACAAAGAATTGTGCAGAGTTGTTTTCCCCCCTTGCTTTCACTGATGACTCTCAAACAGGAAGCCACCCTGATGCAAAGAGGTATATTTTTTTGTATGGCTTATTTTCCTACGCTATTTCTCTTCCCAGGATGTGCTGAAGCTTCAGTGACTGTCTTGCTTTTCCTCATCACTGCATGGATATGCCCCCTGCCCTGTGCAAATACTGATGTTTCACTGCAGAGACACATTGAGCTATTTGAGGACTCCAGCAGGTGCCTCACCAGAAGCTCAAGACTGGCCCCACATTAACATGTGCTTAAACCTGCATCTGAGCTAAGGGACCTTGCTGAACCCGGACTCAAGCATCAACTACTTTCCTACACAGCCCCATGATCTATGGGACATGGTTTCTCCTCCAGGGGATCTCTTTCTCACAGCAAGGTATCCCACAGTCACAAGCCTGGTCTGTTTACCCCCACATCCCTCACCCCTTTGGCAGCCCCCTTGTATCACAGCCTTATCAGCATTGACTTCACTGCTGCAAATAGCCTAAGAAGTACCTGATGACAGAAGAAGGAAAATCTGGGATTTGCAGCTGCTATGTTTCTATGGAGCGTTCAACAGTTTTTACTGCAGAAGAGACTGTGAGAATCACTATTATGTAAGAATATGTTTAGGCTGCAATCTGGACAGTTATATTTTTAACTCTATTTAATGAGGTTAACGGCTTTTTTCCAGTTTGAAGACAGAGGTCCTGTCTTTCTTCCTCCAAACCCCTCAAACCCATGAGTTAATGGTGTTCTGTTCTGCACACCACTTCTGTGGTGTTCTTCCATACCAATAAAGTAGTCTATCCCCATACATTGGCACAGGATTCTTCCTTATTTTTCCACTTACTGTGCTCTGTGAACTTCAACAAAGAAAATGTAGGAATGCCAAAAAAAAAAAAAAAAAAAAAAAAAAAAAAAAAAAAAAAAAAAGGGCTCTAGCCTTTTTCAGTGCACTGTGATCCCAAAAAGACATTTGGAGCTGAACAGTCAGGCCACCCTCTTGGATGAAATTCAATGGATAATCTTCCCATAACAAGATTACACCTTCATACACCCATCTCTCTTTTTTTTCTTCTTCCAAGTGATCCCTGCTATTTGCTCACATCATGCATTTATTTTCCTGAACTGTTGCTCTGATTTTCATAAACATAAATGATGCTGACTGACCACCACACCCCATCACATGTATCATAAAAGATGACTCTGGAGTCCACAATGGCCTCTCATTTCTATCACTGTGTACTTTATATGCACACTTCAACAAACATGTGATCTCAAATAGGATTTTTCTACAGATAGGCAGCTGGACACACTGTGCCACACTCAGTGATGGAAAGAAATGTTTAGTTTGACTTAATTACCTCAACCATTGACCACAGTGCCCAACGAGAACCCTTCTATTATATGACATCCTGAGGGCATATTCCCCCTTCAGCCACGCAGGCATTTTAAAAGCCTCTGGGAGATGTACCGTCAGTCTGCACGCTGATCTATGACAAGTAAATGTTGCTCCAACAGTTTTTATCAGTGCTAATTTACTTGCTTTGTTTGTTTGCTTGGGGTTTTAATAATTGTATTAAAAGTCTTTGCTCCTGATGTATTTGACATTGTGCCATTGGTCCATTAGGATTTGGTTGAGTGCTGTGCATTATTTTTAATTTGCATTCACAGTATGCTCTGTAATAACTCCCACTGAATTCTAGCAATGGATGCTGTGAATTTGTATTAACAGCAGCGCTGTTTTGTGCAACTGTTGTAAAATTCTTTGCAAAAGAATACTTAGTGCATCACCTCCTTTAGTGAAGGAGATCAGAGTTTCTAAATAACAACAGAGACTTGCAAATTGTTCCTGGGCTAATTGTAATGGAAGGATTCATCTTGGATGGAAATCATTGGCACAAGCTGCTGTTGATGCCAGAAGTTTACATGGTTTCAAAAAGCAATTAGACACAATTATGGAAGAAAAATCCATGAAAGGCAACTAAAACACACAGCTAGCTCTAGTTCAAAAATTCCCCGAGCCATTGATTGCTGGAAGCTGAGAAAGGGTCCTAAGAATGGAACACTGCACAGTTCTTCCCTGGGATTGTGCTACTGGGCACTGCCTGAAGAACACGTTGTTCTAGTCTGACCCAATACAACCTTTCTCATAGTGTCACGTTAAGATGCCATGCTGAGAGCCTTTAGAAAGAAAAGAAAATGGGGGAAAAAATTATATCCCTTCAGGTTAACAACTTTCAAGTCTTTTGGTTTCTGCATTAAAACCCCTCTTTGTATCCAACTGCAATTCAGATCCTCTTGGCCCATCAGCTTCCTTTGCAAAAGCGTACAAACCGGACAGCACTACCGTCATGGGCACATGCCTGCGGTGCCCCTAATTGGATGAAGGCTTGCACAGTGGCTGGCAGCAGAGCACTCATTTTCAGTAGTTACTGGCCTCAACTTTGCTTATGCTATAAGATGCATTTTTGGCAATAAGTATTTATCTGCCATTGGGCTGGATCATCATTGCTAAAGACGAGAAGCTGGTTTCTCAGTTAAACAAAATAAAGGAATCTGGTGAAGCACACACAATATACTACTCTGACAAATTTAAAAACATAGCTTACAACAGTGAAAAATCATTAATTTTATGCACAAGAAGCAAGTCTGCTTTTGGTTAGAGCAGGGAGGTAATAACACCAGGTCATGGGTTCAATCCCCATCCAGGCCATTCACTTAGGAGTTGGGCTAGGTGATCCCTGTCTGTCCCTTCCGACTCAGAATATTCTGTGATTCTGTAAGTACGGCAACTTATGAGACACTTAGAGTCTTGAAGACTTCTCCATGTGCCCTGATTTTTTTTCACCTTGACCTTCTCCAGAAAGTGAATGGTGCCTGACTGGATGAGTCATCACTGGCACACTTGATGAACACCTCAAAGCAATGGTACATGTAACTGCTTTTAAACACCTAATAATTTAGCTAGGTTTATGTAGATCTCAACAGACTGTCTGCTGGTTGAATTTAGTTATTAAATTATTATTTTAATAAAGCCTAATTTTTAAGTTACAGGACACAAGATTCTGTCCTAAAAAAACAGAGAAAAAACATTAAGGCAAGACAAAAAGCATAGCAGCAACAGCCACACAAGGTGATTACTGGGCTTGGCCTTGACTTTTTTTATTTTAATGGGGTACAGGAATGCACTGCTTTTTGCGATTTTACTTCGGTGAAATTATTTGGGCAATTTGATGTCCTGGACTCTGGCAGACAGCACCTTAGTTCTTGCTGTTTATCATTATGTAAAACCATGTTGCCCAAAACTGTGGGTGGAAATAAATGAAGAAGTTGTGAAACGCAATGAACCAATGACTTTCTCCCAGTTTGAAACACACATGGTTCAGCTTTGCGAATTTGCTGGAAGTTTTTTGCTAAAAGCACTCACATTAATGACTACACTAAAAATACCAAAATAGTTGTCTCACACCAACACCTCACTCTGAGGACTCTCATGCTTTCCCAGATCACGGGACTCCAGTTTCACTGAACATCTTTAGTACCTTTCTCTCCTTCCTAATCGTAAGTCATCTCTCCTATTTGCAATAACTAATATCCCTATGACAGCCATTGCTTAGATGAGAAGGCAGCACTAGGAAAGCATTTAATGAACATTAATTGCTTCTTAATATGATTTAGCTGCTGGAAATAAGAAGGCTGATCTGGCTCCATGTGACCAGCAGCCCTACAGGCACCTCGACCAGACTTCTTTCGAGATGCAATGCTGCCGACCTGGGGGGCAGCAGCCTTTCATGGATGATAACCAAGGCTGCATTTTGCTTTTCAGAATTAGCAGCTAAGTAGGGCTGTAGGAGTTCAGTAACAAAGTCATGATGACACCACCTGGCTGATTAGTGATCTCTTCCTTCTGTGCAAGCCAGCAATTATCAATTCCTGCTGACTTCAGAAGCTAATGGGAATCAGAGGATGGGAGATGCTGCCAAGATGCAGCAGCTTCCAGCTGTGAGGGCAAGGATGAGATGGGACCCAGACTCTATGTAAATCTCTGTCTCTTCCTGTGTGGCATCTTTGGCACCTGTGCCTTTATCATTTTGTGCCATGTGCCTTCTGCATTACATTACCTGACACCATCACTTCTGACATGGCAACACCATATAAGAGAAACTTGGTCTTTTGAATCCAGCATTCCTAAATTTGAATTCTGATTCACCATTGGTTCTCATCTCACCCTCCAGAAGGGCCACTTAACCTTTCTACTAAGCTGCTGTGCCAGGAAATTAAGGCTGGTAACATTTAAAGATACTGTGACAATCAATCAATACACGTTTGTAAACTTGTTAGTAAACAACAAGCACCAAGTGCCAAGTCTAATTTAAACACATATAGTTTATAATCTTTCCATTTTCTTTGCAAGAACTTTAATATGACACAAAGATTAACCTCCTGATCTAAGAAAAAAAAAATCCTTACTGGTGTTATAGATTAGTGTTGGCAGCAGACCTCTGACTTGAAATATGATGTCCTCACTGGCATCACTAAATTTCCCATGGATTAGCTGACAGTGATACTTCAGGACTCACAGGAAAACTGTATTGCAGAGGGAAATCACAGTGAGGGAAAAAAAACCAAATCTTTTTCTGGTCTGTAATTCTTAGTCTTCTTTCATTCAGAGCTGGAATTGAATACCACTAGGCTTTCTAAGATGAAAGACTTATTGTTTTACATAGTGCATTTAACAGATATTATGAAATAGTAGATGATATCCGCAAACATAAGCAGGAGCCTTTATGTTTTACAGAGGTGATGGGGGATTGAAATTTCCAGCATCTGCTGATCAATAAACATACACCTACCTTGAAAAGCTTGGCCCCGTACTATATACTGTTCATATACAGTGTCAACTGGTTTTATAGGATAGGCCTGAAGCAAGCTATTGGGAAATGGTGATGAACCATCTTTATGTTCCAGACATTTATGATTCACAACAATCTCAAACCAGCGAACTTCTTCAGGAGTCTTAACACTGGATCTGTTTCGATATTACAACTAAGTACCTCAAAGCCAATCAGACAACTGATCTGTGCTCCCAGGGGGATTGTGCAATGAGCCATTCAGATACCTGCATGTCCTTGGGACACCAGCCAACTGCTTCTAGATCCTTCCCACCAGCATCCACAGCCCTGCTTGCCAGCGAGCTAATGAATGCCCCAAAAACATCATTAGATGTTTCCCTGCATATCCCATCACAATCACAGCTGGTGCTGTGCTGTTCCTCTGGTACACTACAGGCATGCTGCTTCTTACCATCATATCTAACCACTCACAATATCAAGTCCATGGTACTTCATTAATATAGTTGCAGCAGAGCTCTTCGAGGCTTTCCAGCCATTGTTTGAGAACAGATGAACAGCAGCTCATCTGCTTAAGGCTTAAGGAAATGCTCACAGATACAGAAAACAGGAAGGATAGGTAAGAATCTGCAAAAACAAGGTGTCAGACAGCTCACGACTGAAAGGCTGTTAAGTCACAGCATCACTACTAGCCACACTTTTAATAAAGGGGGCCTAGTCATTGGCTCCTTGTCACCTTGCTAGGTTTCTCATACCAACAGCTGGCTTGGGAAAGCAATGCTGAGTGCACAATTAGGTAGAAAGATACAAGCTTACTACAGAAATATTTCTTTACCAAAACCACTGAAAATCATAAACTCATCGAACGTTTTGGGTTGGAAGGGACCTTATAGATCATCTAGTTCCAACTTCCCCTTGCCATATGCAGGGACACCTTCTACTAGGCCAGACCAATCCAAGCTGGCCTTGAACACTTTCAGGGATGGGGCATCCACAGCTTCTCTGGGCAACCTGTTCCAGTGTCTCACCATGGTCACAGTAAAGAATATCTTCCCAATACTCAATCCAAACCCCCCTTCTTTCAGTTTAAAGCCATTCCGCTTGTCCTATCGCTACATGCCCTTGTTAAAAATTCCCTCTCCAGCTTTCTTGTAGGCCCCCTTCAGATACCAGAAGGCTGCAGCGAGGTCCCCCTAGAGCCTTCTCTTCTCCAGGCTGAACCATCCCAGCTCTCTCAGCCTATCTCCACAGCAGAGGTGTTCCATCCCTCAGACCATGTTCATGGCCCTCCTCTTAGTCCAGGTCCACATCTTTCTCATGTTGGGGGGCCCCAGAGCTGCACACAGGTGAGGTCATTTCTATCTGTAAAATACGTATTTTTATAACATACCCTTTATAAGACAAAACACAGGACACGTTGACTATTATTTTTTAACTCAGATAAAGAGCGATTGAAGTAGCAGCGGGTTCCCTACACCAGCCACGGGGCAGGGCTGCCTGCCCTCGCTGGACAAGCCCCGCACGCTGCTCCCGCCGCCGTCCCGCACGGCGCCCCTCTCCCCAGTTAAAGTTTGAGCAGTTTCGACTCTCTAGCTCCGCCGCCCTCGACACCGGGAAGCGCCCCGCGCGGCCGCAAGCGCAGGCCGCCAGCAAAGGCCGCCCAGGTGCCGCCCTCACGCCAGCCGACCCCCGCCAGCACNGGGTGCCGCTGCCGAGCGCATCATGCGGGCTGTCATCGCCTTGGCCGCGGCGCTGGGCAGCCTGCTGCTGGGAGGCTGCCTCCTGCGCCTGGGCGGCCAGCAGCCCCTCCGCGCCAGGTAGGGCGGCCGGGCGGCCTCGCTCGCGGTCCGGAGCCGGCTGGGGAGGGCGGTAGGGAGGGAGGAGCGGGACGAGCCCGGCGGGGCGCGGCGGAGCCCGGCACGGTGCCCCCGGCGCGGTCCGGGCTCGGCGCGGGTGCTGGCGGCTGTGAGCGGGGTCGTGGGCAGGAGAGCGGCGCCGGTCGCGCCGGGTGATGTTCAATCACTGGTCCTGACAACTTTGTTTTCCCGTCTCGCTTGCCAGGGGCTGGGAGGAGGAGGCAGGAGTAGCGGCTGTCACGCCGAAAGTGGTGCGAGCCCTCAGGTCTCCCCTGACGCCCCTTCCTCAGACCGAGAACAGGTACGGGCTGGCCGCCCGCAGGTGGGTCCGTGAGGTCGGGTCTACACAAGCAGGAATTCGCCTTCGCTCCGGTTCATTCTTCCTTTTGTTTCGGCAGCTTGATCAGAGAGAGCGTTAGAGATTATTGGAGAAAATGACACTTAGTTTTAACTGTAATGAATTATTTGCTCATGGGCACTCTTAATGACGGCTGTCACTCTGCCTTTGGTTTTGAGCCCAATAAAACGTTGCGTAGAGCAGTTTTGTTAGCATACGATGCAAAAAGTGCCTGCTGAATGGCATGTTCCAGGTATCTTTTATTCTTCTTTCCAGGAAGGTGGAGGTGGAGCTAGGGCTGGGTAATACTGTTACTATTTTTGTAATGTGTATTTAATTAAAAATACAGATTTATCATTTACAGTCCATAGGTTGAAGGTGAGACATAAGAAGCCTGTTTCATTTTGTGTTGGCATTGTACTTTGTGGGAGCCCATTCACTTGATCTTGTGTCTTGACCTTTTAGATCAGTGTAGATCTTTGCTTTACAGCCTGTTATTTTATACTGTGAAGTTTAATACGAAATACTTCTTAAATCAGCTATGAAACAAGTTGTGTCTTACATGCAGGTTTCAATACTAATGACTTGTTTTCATGCTTTTGAGTCCTCACACACTGTAGAAAAACTAACAGTGCAAAAGATGGTGGTGTAATCCACATGAGATAAATACCACATAAGTAGTTTTGAAATATTTTTTGCTTTTCTCTTTTACTTTATATGGCCTTATTAACATTGCAGTTCCCATGACTATTATATGTTAATATGTACTATGGACAAAAACACATAATAAAAATTAGAACTTGAGAATTGGGTCTTTCACAGGAACTGTCATGTCCTCGTTGTGTTGAAGACAATGGTGACAGTGCAGTTAACCTTACTGAGGCCACCATCTCACCCAATCTAGTTGAATTTGACAGCTTACGCTTTCCCTGAGTGGATGCAAGTGATGTCAGTTGTAGTAACCATTGCAGTGTACCCTAACAATGCCTTACTTAATGTGTTTCCTCAAAATTTAGAACTTTCAAAAGCTGTGAGTTTATAGCATCTTTCAAAATTAGAGTGAAAGAAAAGGAACAGAATTTTGCAAATGTTTCTATTGGTGTTATGAGCTTCTAGCCTGCTTTTCTATTCTAGTTTTTTTCCTGTCTGCCTTTTTTCACTTCTTTCCCCCTTTGCAATATATTGGTTTTGCAGTATGTACGCAGTCCTGCTTTGCTTTTTTTGTAGCCATTACTCCATTCTTCTCTCTGTTTTGGGTTATGTCTGTGGTTTCCCCTGGCCTGTCTCCTCACGCTCTTCCCTGCTAGTTTTTGAGCTGCATCTCCTTTCACTCAGCTCTGTGTGCTATACCATGGAGTTGAATTGACTAGAAATGCCGGCAGAGAGCACTTCAGAGAACAGCCTAGCTATTTCCCATCTGCTATTAGTACACCCACAACTGGAGCGAAGAAAGTAGAAGCAACACATACCAAAGAGGTCTGAAAATCCATGGCATTTTTTTAACCTTTGTAATAGGGCAAGTGAGCTTGTGTTTTTAAAAATGTATTTTTCCTTATTCTACCTGGAGGATTTTGGCACCAATTTGGAGCTAGTTTTGGTCAACCTGGAATTGTATTTCTTCATGACTAACTGACTGCAAAAGTGTATCAAGTAAGTAATTCACCAAAGAAAGTTTCAATTTACTTAAGCTCCTGTAACCGTAGTGTCTTTGGAGAGGTATCTTGCCAGCTGAATCCAAGAGTGGATGTGCTTTCTCACTTGAGTGCCTATGCTCAGTAAGCTGGCCTGACAGGAGTTTGTGGTGCATGTTTGGCTTATGAGAAAGGAGAGAGAGCTGCTGGACTGGGCTGACCAGGAGCTGTTACTTCATCCAGAGCACAGCAAGACTGGGCAGGGAGCCATGCTGGAGGGGTTTGATCCAGGCAGCAGCTGGACTGGGCCTGGCTAAGGGCCATGCTGGAGAGGTTTGATCCAGAGAGCATCTGGACTCATTCAAGAGGTTCAGACCAGTCCCTCAGTGATGGAGATGGATGGTCTGGTCAATAGGAATTAAATTCCAGTGTGCAGTGGGAAAGTATGGTTCTCCTAAACTGCCGTGATCATTTGAATGGCATTGCTGTGTTATTGACAGCAACGTCCTTTCCTGCATAAGGTGTGCGTGAATGTTTCCAGGAAAAGAAAAAGAAAAAAACCTGGGCACTATCCTTCTTGATCTCTTAGTATAAGTAATCTAGACAATCTTCACAGTCACAAGCTAATCTTTTTTCTTATCATGATTTCCTTTGCTGTTGGAGGCGTATTTGTAACCAGACATCTCCCGAAGAATCTCTAAGGCCCTATTATTCTGTTGCCTCGCAGTATTGAAAGCTAATCTGTTCTTTTACTTTGAGTAATTCTTTTAAAAGGATGAAACTGAAGGATGAAAGGATGAAAAGCAGGGAATTGGATCAGTCTTAGATATTTCGGCAGCTATTATGCGCAGCAATATTTAAATACACAGTGACCAGGCACCTAAAGTTCTCTGAAGATCTGTGTCTTAGTAAATAACCTTGATGATGTGGTTTGTCTCTTATAGGACATTGCTTACCCCTTTTTCTTGTGAAGTGTTAGCTAATTGCAGCAATGTGACTGCCTCTACAGTGTGACTTGCAGGTTTTGTCTTGGGTTTATTTCACACCCTACCATGCCCGTTAGGGTTTCTTACTGAAAAGAAAGGCCATTGTTAGTAAGGTATGTCTAGTAGACCCCAGATTTATTCATGGAACCAGTACCATTTATACTGCAATAGTATGTCCTCTGGCAAATCCTCCTATCTATGCCTCCTACCATCCTCTCAGTTTTTAAGCTGTAACTGCAAGTACAATTTATATTTTCTTAAGCCAACAGTGCAACCAAAACCAGAAGTCTTGATTTTTCCCACCTTTTGACCCTTGGTCTTTCCTCTCTCCTTTCCTCTCTCCCTAACTGTGTTTGTGCAGGCGTATTTGTTTGTGTAGTGGTTGCATTAATAGTAGAACAGAAGGCTCAATACTGCTAGTGCTTATCAAGAGAAAGTGAAAATAGTAGGAGAAGCTAGGTAGCCTTTTCTTTGTTATGAGGCTCAGGCTGTGCTGGTTAAATTTTGGCAGAAATTCTAGCTCCTGTTATACTACTAATATGTAGCAGATAAGTAATACCAGCTCCTGCAAGAGAAGTGAAAATAGCGCTACTTATATATACTTTATATAAAAGCAACAACAAGGCAGCACTATCCTGAAGAACTGACCACCATTACTCTGATACTCTGTGTTGCCAGTTTTAAGGCATTCACTTACTATTTCCCTAGCTTGCTCTCTGTCTTTGCAGGTCCAAGGCAAGCACAGCGTAAAGACCACTGGAGTAATTGAAAAGTGGGAGGAAGTGACTGAGGAGCTATGAGTAAACAAGTCAGTGTTAATACAGTGTTCCATAGTGTTGATTTCTCCAATTCCTCTCTCAGCAGCAGATCTTTATGCAGGGCCTAGGAAATAAACAGCTATACTTAATTAACTATGCTACAGAGACCTGTACATTCTGTCTCCTGTCAAAATATTGTATTCAGGCAGTCAGAAGGAGAAGAAGATACAGGCTAATACCACAATTGTGGCGTAGCCTAGTATATTGCACAAATAATTTGCCATGGTTTAGATTAGTCAGCAGTGGGGTCCTTCACTACTTTTACTGCTCTCTTAATATTTTGCCCCTTCATTTCCAAGCAATGCATGCAGACATATTTTAGGAGCACATTTTGAACACATGCCTCATGTATTAGTTCTGTCTAAATGAATAGGTGTTCAGTTGAAAGCTGCTGCCAGGACATATTTATGTTCTGACAGTGGTGAGAGGTTTCCCAGACTCTTTCTGTTTACTTGGTCCAACTGAAACTGCTCTGTCATTCTATTATGTGCCCTTGTAACATGATTTTAGTGTAACTACCTTATTCTTTTCACTTCACCCACCATGAGGCTCTGAATGTTGCTTGTCATGTTACCTTTCATGCAGTTTATGGATTTTGTAAATAAAAAGTATCTGATGTTATAACCCTGGTTAATGCTCTGGAGGGTCTTTCAAATAACTTAAAGATGCAGTTTGTGTTAAAGACCTGATTTAGCGTTCCTTAGATAAGCAATACCTTCATAGGAACTTGAACAAAGATAGGAGGATCAGTCTCTTTAACAGTTACTGTGATTAATATTTCAAGACAAATTCTTACTCCTGTGGTTTGATAAAGCCATTTTTATAGTCCATTTCACCAAGAATTTAAATTGTGTATTGCGTTATTAATCAAGATGTTATGAACTTTAAAAACATCACTATATTCTTATCATCTGATTAATCTGAAATAGTGTCAAAGACAGCACTTAAGAGCACCCTTCCTAGGGAAGTATGGATTGTGGTTTTTTAATAGTATTCAACTAACAGATGACAAGATTCAAATATAAATTAGTCCCTTCAAGGGAGAGATTAAGACAGAAGATATTCACAATCTGGATAATGCTATTCAGTGCCACTTTGGTAGAATGATAAAAATGTGCAATTTTGCATACAGAAGTTATCCTTTATAGCTGGAGATGCTCAGCTGGAACACGTTTAGAGCTCCTATGCTGCTTCAGACAGACGAGGGCAAGAAGTTATAGAAAAGAAGATCAACAACTGGTTCTGCTGGGTGTGGAGTGAATAGCCAATGAGTGGGATTCTCCCTTACTTTCAGTGTGGACTTACTAGGGAGGTGAAATTTTTGTTGATTTCACTGCTGTCAGACAGTCCAGTTCTGAGCAGTTTTGAAAATCTCATCCCACATTCTTTGTTTCCACCTGATTTTGAGGGAATTCTAGAGGAGTGGCCTTTCAGTCTTGCGCATATCTTCATGTTACTGTATGACTCACAGCACCAGCTTTTCTTTTTCCATCTGCCTTTTTGTTTTCTTCCCTACCATTCCTCCATCTTATACCCATACCTTTTTCCTACTCTGATAACTCTTTGGAGCTAAGTTTGGTTTTGTTTTTAAAGGGCTTCCCTTTTCTTTCCCTCCCTGTACCTTGTACCTTTCTGCTTCCCCAGAATCCCATGTTACTTAACATACCTCTCTGTCTGGTGATTCCCTGCACTAAA
Organism: Oreocharis arfaki; assembly: GCA_013398015.1. NCBI lineage: Eukaryota > Metazoa > Chordata > Aves > Passeriformes > Paramythiidae > Oreocharis > Oreocharis arfaki. The sequence goes on along the minus strand of VZRR01001564.1, from coordinate 686,932 downwards.
GTTCCCTGTTGTCTCAGGACTGAATGCTGCAGGAGCAGCAAAAGGGACCATGGACTTTCCATATAGCTTCTGTATTTCTTATTCTATAGGTGGATACAATCCTTGTCTTAAAGAATTTTACAGTTTGAGGATCTGCTGTCTTCCTGAGAGCAAGCTATAGAATAAAAACGTGCTGAATATGGCACATGGTCTTAATCTACTGTGGGTTTATTAAAGTACAGATGGTGTACTTCCTGAGTTCCTAGAATTACCATAGGAAGTATGTGGTCTTCAAGCTGTTCGTAAATGATTTAAAAAACTCCTGTTTTTCAGATTTGGTCCAATGAGATTGGCTTTGAGAACGTCTAAGCCCTAAGGAAAATGCAGCTGAAATTTCCTTGTATCATCAGTTTTATGAGCTCCAGCCAACAGAATGTTTCTACTTCAAGTTCTCATTTAGCTTAATAGTTAACGAAATTAGTTGGATGTAGCCTGATATCTGCGTTGTTAGGCACGTTATCTGATTTCATTGCAGAAGTTGTAGTGCTGCTCTAAGTAGTGAACAAAGACTGTGATCCACTAGGTCAGGTAAATTCATTTAGTGATAAATGTTGCCTTGCACAATTGTCTGAAATGACCAGAAATTTAATCTGAGTCTGATGTCTGCACAACTTTGCCATGAATAATGCAGTAGAAGTCTGGACTGCCTCTTGCACACCCATTTTTATCTAAATGCAAAAGGATTTCACTCATGCGAAGCAGAGGCCACTCTGACAGTGAAACAGAAATTCAGACATTTAAATGGAATGAGTCATTGTTTTACATCTCTTGCAAAGAAATTGTTTGAATTTTGTACTTTTTGCACCATATAAAGAGCATTGAGTAAATTTTAGGTGTAAAAAGACACAGAAGAATAATTTTGGTCTGCGCTATATAAATAAACAATTTAGATTAAAACTCTTGTCTGGTTTTCTGCTCAATTGTGCCATTTTCACCAATCTTTGCATGGGTTATGGAAAGGGAAGAAAAGACTCCTTTTTTTTTTTTTTTTTCATGATGGCTGTAAAAGTGATTATGAGGATTTAATGGCAAAACAGAACAGGGATTTATTTTGTTCTTTCTTTTTTCTCTGACTTCCTCCTTTTTGAATTTTTCAGGTCTTGAAAATGAGTACATAAAAAACAATTACATATTGAAAAATGAGGCAACTTGCTTGCATTGATCTTATGAATTTAAAAGGACTAAAAGTCTGTGGAGTAAAGCTTGTGTTTGAGAGGATATTTATTCATTTCTCCACAGATCTCAGGTCATAAATTAATAGGAAGCTGTAAGGACCTTGTAATGATTGTCTGCACAGAGTTGTGAAAGAATGTTGGTGTTCTGCCGCTGCCTGCAAACGCACCTCGCAGGGAGCTGATCAAACCTAACTGCCTGCCCTGACTCGGTCATCCTGGCAGCCTTCACATGTTAGAGAGGGTCTCTTCTGGCCAGCTGTGGCTCAGAAGGGCTGGGGTCACTTCTCAAATTAGCATCTAACATCTTAGGTTTTAGTTATATTGAAAGGCTTACTTGCATCAATAACATGCACTTGGCTTATATGAATAGTTCCTTTTGGGTTCTTTTTTTCTTTTCTTTAAGATGCTGTTTAGGCAGCTAAACTTTTGCCTGTAGCCATTTCTCTTATTTCAAGCTGCAGCTGCAGAATAATCATTTGAGGTTGCTGAGTTAAAGAAGTAAGAGAGAGGAAGCATGATTTAGTGCTAACTAAATTTGTTTGAGAACTGGAAAGGGCCTACCTGGTTGTTCTGCATATACAGAACCATTCAGACCAAGCTGCAATAAACCTGTGTACATAAATTTTGTAGGCAGAATATTTGCTAGCACTCTACTATGTGAGATCTGCAGAGTTTTTAGCTCTGAACTGTGTGCTCGGAGAGCCTTCTGCTATTTGTATGTCACTCCTTGAGAAAAAAATGAGATAAAGACCTGTATGCAAAGGCAGCCAAGGAGCTCTCAGTAGGCAGTGCCAGCTGTTACAATCTACTGAAGTCACTGCAGAGCTGAAAGGGTAGAGGTTTATGTTGTGTTGTCTTACAGTTGTCCTCAACAAGGGGCATACAGATTGGATGCTTCCTTAGGTGCACTGAGTGTATACTGGGAAGAATTTCTTAGTGGTGGGAAAAAAGGAAGAGAGCTGTTCTCTCTCCTCTGTAGCCTACATCCTGTGGGAATTGCTGCTCGGGGTGAGTGAGTCTCTAGAAAATTCATGGACAATGGAAAGAAAAAGAAAGGTGGTTCTTTCTTTTTCCTTCCCTGTCAGCTTATGACCATGATGGTCAGTTCAGCAGCAAAATAAACAAGCATTTATTCTCTTTCTTCTTCAGTCAGTCTTGAAGTGTTTAAGAAGAGGAGGGTCAGGAGGGACCTTACTGATAGCTGAAGGGAGGGTGCAAGGAGGATGGAGCCAAGTTCTTAGTGGTGTTCAGTGGTAGAACAGAGGCAAGTGGGCACCACCTGAAACATAGGAGGTTCCCTCTGCCCATCAGGCAACACTGTTTCACTGTGAGAGTGACTGAGCACTGGCACAGGCTGCCCAGGGAGGTTGTGGAGTCTCCGTGTTTGGAGATACTCAAAAGCATCTCAACACAGTCTTTGATGACCCTCTCTAGGTGACCCTCCCTGAGCCGGGAGTTTGGACCAGATGACCTCTAGAGATGCCTTCCAACCTCAGCCACTCTGTGATTCTGAGGGTTGAAATGGCATCTTTCCCAAGCAAGATCTTCAAAATGAGCTTGTCAGAAATCTTGTTGGTAAGGGGTGTCCATGTTGTAGCAGGTGAAAGCAATGGAGTTTTGGTCCCTGTCAGTAAAAGTGGTGATGGTTTGCACTGTGTGCAAAGCAGGAAGACCCTTTCTCTTTGCGTGTGAGTACCTCTGTACAGAGATGTTTCAGTTGTTCTTTGAGAACAGCACACAGCATCTGTCTTTGTGTTTCTCCTTCTGGTTTGGACAAATAGGCTGCAATGTCCAAGGGCTCTGCAAGTAGTGACTCAGTGGAAAGAGGCAAAAAGGAGGTGGAGGTGGCAGGGAGGAAGATGGTGGGGGGCAGAGAAAATAAAAATGCCAGAGGACAAATCTTTATGATAAATGGCAATCCACACAGTGGAAGGCTGATGGTAGAAGAGGGTGATTGTATGAGATTGGACCTAGATATGGGATGAACTGAGGTGAATGGAATAAGACCTTGGTATCTCAGTCATTTACTAATTTACATCTCAGTCTTCTACCAGGGCTGCCCAGAGCAAGAGGACCACACAGGAGTTTCGTGAAAATAAGATAGGAATTAAAGATCACTATCTGGCACTTGCCTTGGTTCCTTTTACAAATATTTATTCTTGCTGTGTAAATAAAGAATAAACAAGGCAGGATGTATTATGCTTGAGTCAGTAAGTTAAGGTCAAAGAACAAAGATCCACTTCACCTGTGGTGTTTCCTGTATAAATTACATTCACTCTGAATATTGCATTTCATCAACAATTTTAAGAAATCACATCTGCTAAATATTTTACTAGTGAGTGTTTTAAATATCTTCAAAACATAATGTTCAAGAGGCTTTCCATTACATTTATTTTTTTAAAATTGCATTTGCTGATTACAGGGTAAAGTGGAAAATATAATTCAGACTATGAAATAGGGTTATTTTAAAGAATCAAATATTTTATAGTCCCTAGCAGCAAACTCTCCTTTAATAACAGGAGCTTCACAATAGAAGTCAGTAAGACTTGTTTGGCAATGTTTTCAGCTAAATCAACGGTTATTAATCTTATTGTCATAGCAAAGTAAATGTGACAACATGGGTAGAATATGTTCTCTCTTTTAAAGATTATTGCTTTTTCTCCTCCTGCTCCCTTTTAACAGAACAACTCTTAATAAAAATGGAATTTACCAGTTTGAACAGGCTTCAAAATGTAAGGCAATTCAGGACAACATTTTGTCATCATCTATCAAGAAGAAAAGGTAGGTGTTTGCTGTCCTTTCTGTGTTGTTTGTTTTAAATAGAAGGGTGAAAGACTGTCCTTTTTTACATAATTCTTGGTATATTAGCATGGAGCTATGCAATAGAAAACTGAATTTGTTCAACCAATGTTTGCTGCATTTTTTCTTTTACGTGAATAAGATTTATTTGAGGTTGGATTTTATTTTTTTTATTTTCACAATACAATACAAGATTTCTTCTTGTCAGTTAGCAACATTACATTCCAAGTTATTCACAAAAATATTGAGTGGAAATGTGGGGTATAATTTCATTCTTGAGGTTTTGTCCCTGACTGGTGAACACTCCTCCTTTTTATGAGCAGCTTCAATTAATGATTCTGTCCAGCATATTAAGTAGAGTAAGTATGGAAATGCACTAGTATAAAGACTTGCTGGTTAGTTGCATGAATTATGATAACTAGTCCACAGGAAAATAACAGTCCAATTTTAGACACATTGGAAAAAACCCACCCTAGATTAATTTTGGGTTTCAACTTGCTGTTCTGTATTTTTCTGGCATGGAGAAAAATCCAAGTTTGATATCAGGCCTGCTCAAATTCCTTGTCACTTTCTAAAGTGAAAAGGGGAGAAGCAGCCCATTGTTTTTGACGTGTAACATTTTTCCTGTACGGATGCACCAATAAATAAAAGGATACACAAATAAATAAAACGTTGTTAGTAAGAAAGGCTTCCCATTAGGACTGAGTTAAAGCAGCTTAAAATGGATGGTGCCATGGTGTCTTTAAAACTGGGAGCTTCCCTCCCCACTCCCATCCATTTGGGAAGAGGAATGAAATGAGAAACAAAAGGTGAGCTAAAAATAATTATATGCCTTTCCCTGTTCAAAGTCCTGGAGAACTCATATTTTTCCTTAACGCCAAAACATTAAATGATGCTTTGAAAACTTATTCTGTCTTTTCTGCCCCCTCCTCACTTTCTTATTGCATTTAAAAATCTTTCACCTCTTTTTAAGTCATCATATTTCCAGCATTTTGTCTTTGCTCTAATTATTACTTATGTATTTATTTCTTCTTTCCCCTGCCCTTCTTTACAACCTCTTCTTCCATCAATATTCTGCCTGTTTCAGCAACACTATCGCTGAACTTTTTATTCTTCTGAAAGGTAGTAGACTATTATGTTACTGATGCACTGATAGTGAGGGCTGAAACAGAGACTGGCAGAGGTTAAAGAATGCAGTTGACTGAAAACTTGAGTGATTAACACCAGGAGATGGAAAAGCGGTCACTGTATTGCCTTCAAAATCCATTAACAGCAATATAAATGCTGTTGTTTATCCCACACTTTGCAGAGTTGTACAGTCTTTGAAGCTCTTCATATTGAGAACATTTTGGAGCTGAGATTATAGGAGAAACTTTAAAAAGTATGAGACCTTTATTCTGTGGTTAAAGAGAAAGGGGCTGCGCCATTTAATGAGGCAGAAGATGATTGGGCAGGTAGGAAGAGAAACAGATTCTTGGAACAAAGGAGCAAGAGATTGCTTTTTGCTGTGAATATTGCAGCTATTGCCCTTCACTGAGAGGAGCTGCAGGGGTTTTGTTGCTTTTTCAAGGTGTGGCCCATGGGCATGGTATATAAGTGCTTTATATTGCAGTTCTAGACTTGCAGGGACATTCTGAACACTCCTTCCTCTTAAGTTGGAAGAAAGAGAAAAAAATTACTAATTTAAAGCTTGTCAAACGATTTGATAGTAAGAAATGCTATGTAAGTGGGAAGTTATTATTATAGCAAGTATGTGCTGGTGGTGACAAAGACCCTGGAAATGCTGAGTGTTGTTAGCAGTTTTCCATTTTTATTCTAGAGCAAGCCCTGTATACACTTTCCTGAGGGCTTATAAAACTGATATTTGTTTTGGTAGTATTAAAGTGTCCAAAGGCAAAACAGATCCTCCCCTTATTTTGCATTTCCTGCCATTGTTTTTCTTTTTATTTATTTATTTCTTGAACATATGCTGCCACGTAGAAATGTGTCCTTTTTTCACTCCTGCTGCTCTGTCTTGCTTCTAATTCAAATACCTTTTTTACAAGTTGGTATTTAGTTTTAGCAAATAACCGGTGGGACTGCATCTGTCTGTTCTGACATTTTTCCTGTTGTCTCCATACTATCTCAACACTTCTGTCCTTGCTGTTGTCCTTTAGATATCTGCCAAAAATTAGAAGATACTAATACTTTGTCAGTGCCTTGAAATTGCATAGTAATTCCACTTTAGCCATTGCAGTTAACATAGAAGGTCACTGCCTACCTGACAAATACTGTAGGCAAAAAAAAAAAAAAAAAAAAAAAAAAAAAAAAAAAAAACCTTCCAGGTGTTATTTGTCAGTCGGGCTCATATAGTATAAGTGAGTTTCCTAGGATAGCAAATTATTATAATGGTTGTGGTGCAGGTGGCAGACAGAAACAGGACAAAACAAAACATGTTCCATTCATTCACTCTTCTCAGCACTGTAATTATTGTGTTGTCCAAGTATTTTTATAGTTCAATTTACCTAAGCTTTTTTAATCTTAATAATAAAACCCTTTGAGCATCAGTGAATATGTGCTGTAGGCTCCTGGCTGTCAGTGGAAATATATGTAATGTCCCAGCTCTTTAAAATGGAACAATGGAGAAGACTGTCTGGGTTACAGCAGAGTCATGAAATGATTCCCTGATAACCTGAACTGATTCCTTTGGAGAAGTGAGTCCCAAAGCCTCCTTTAATGCAGGAAATGCTAAAACTGGCTTTCTGAGAAGAAAACAAAGCTTTCTGGGCTGCAAATCCAGCTGCAGCAAATCCCAGAGCTTCATGTTGCGTCTTTAAAAAATTATCTATTCGAATACTGTCTGTAATCAAGGGGAGTTCTTTTCCTAGAAGCCTTTTATTGGTGTGAGCAGATGCCTTGCAGAGCTGCATCTCTGCTCCTGTCAGTTGGGAGCTCCTGTCCCCTGGGACAGCGTGCTGGGATGTCTCTGCTGCCTGCGGCACTGTGCCGGCTGGCAAAGACAAGTTCTGACAGTCCAGAGTGTCTTTGTAAGTCACAAGAGGAGCTAAACTGGGTGCCTGGGGTGAGCAGAGGTGGTGTCCTGACTTGTAAAGACCTGGAAGTGGTGCTTTTCTGTGTGAGCTGGTGAGCTTGGATACCTCCGAGCAAGAGCAGTTCCATCCAGTAGAGACAGCAGTGAAAAGGCTGCAGTGTTCTTGCTTTGTAATGGGTGTTTTTACCCTAAGTGCATTTTCCATTACAAGTATTAGAAGGTCCTTACAGTTTCTGACAGTGAGTGCCTGTTTCCTATGAGGCCCAAGAACCAGCATTATGGATGATGCTTTCATTCTTCTCCTTACCAAGTGTTTCCTTGTAACTTGCTAATAACTTGTCAGTCCATGCAATTTTTTTCTGAATCAATGGTAATTTTTCTTTTAATTTCTGACTCCGATCTTCATCTTATCAATGTCTTTAGGCTAGAATTTGCTTTTTTCTACTTTTTTTTTTCTCCTGGATATTGATAGCTAAAGTAACTCTTCATGGTCTGTCATCCTATTAATTTTTGGAATTTTTTTGTAAGTCCAAGCATCTAAGAGTGATTTCTTGTTCAGATTAAGTAATAAAACTTGATGAGTTATTCAACATCAGAATAGGCTATTACAGTCCTGTGCTTTTATCTTATCTTCACCCCACAGACACTCCCTGCCTTCCCCTGCACTGTTACTGACACTTGTCTGACCCCATGGTGACTCAATTTAGGTAGCAGCTTTGGCAGGAAAGTAGTTCCATTTTCTCCGGCTGCAGTTCCAAGGCTGATAACGTACCAGCAGGCAGCTGCCAAAATATGAGGCCCTTGATCCCAGTTTCTCCATTTCCATCCCTTTTTGCTTTTACTGGCTGTGGGGTTAGATGGATTCTTTCTTGATCTGGTTTAACACAATGAGGAAGAAGAAAAAAAAAAAAAAAAAAATTTCCTGCTGGATTACTTTTCTGCCCTTGTAGTAAAAGTGGCCTGTGAAGGCATTTGACAAGTGTAAAACCTGGCAAAAGCAAAACGGAGGTGGAGTCAGGTAGGTACCTGTAGTGACTCAAGGGAGAAAAATCATTTGGAGTTGGACTGGAAGGAGAAAGAATGTACTGTGCCAGGTCAGATCAGCTACAGCTGCAATGAAACTTATTTTCCTGCTTCTGCTGATTGAGTTCTCTTGAGTTGTGAAGGGCTCAGTAGAATCAGTTTAGTTAGAATCATCTAGTTCCATTAAGAGTTTGCTAAGTGTGAAGGATGAAAATTGTACGTGTTGTCACAGGTGCAAACTTGAGCCAGAGACCAGTTCTAATGCAGTATCTTCTTAGAAGTATAATTTATATTTCCATGTGGAAATTGGACATGATTTTACTCAGGGGTAGATAAATGACTTAACTTTGGCAATTGCAGTACTTTTATGAAGCAAACAATCTGTTTTTTTCAAATGTGGACCAGAGAGAAGGAAGCTTTCAGATAATTGACCTCTGCTGCAACCACCAGAGTGTTTTTATATATTGCTTTTAATCAATTCTCATGCTCCAGTTAAAAACAAGTGACATTTCTTGCCATCCCAACTCTTGTAAAACTGTTCAAAATAGACACTTCTAAGTTCCAGCTTCAATAAACTCATGATCATTTGGGTCAACACTAAGCTATTTGTGTTAAAATAATACGAGTTAGATCTTGTATGGAGACTTGAGTCCCATAGAATTTTAGTCATGGCATCCATACCATCTTTTCTTCCTATTCCCCCAGTTATTATCAGTCAGTTTTGGTTTTTTTTTTTTTTAAATCCTGTCTTATGATCCAGGCGCAAATGGGAGAAGTAGTAACATTGAACATGAAAGGAAAAAAGTCTCTATTCTTTTGACTTGCATGTTACAGAGTATTTACTTATGAACAAATTTAAATCTCTTGAACAGATTTTCAAGAGCAGAGAGCTCTTTGGTTATATGTAGCAATGTAACCAAAGTTCTGGTTCATGTAAAATACCAGATCGTTTTATTTTAGAGACAATTTAAAGGAAAACTTACATCTGTAAATATTGGTCTATGGTCTTTAGATGATTGTGCTTTGGGGACTCTATAAAGTAAATGAAGGAAAAGGCGTAAGAAGTGTTATGCTTCATCCTGGCCTGCTAGAGCCACTTTTCAAAACATTTTTAATGTTTAAACCACCAAGTACAAGTGAATTATTTGTATTACTTTGGACTTTTGCACTTGATACGATTTCTAATAACTTCAAGATATTTATGGTCAATTATGTAAGTTCAAAACAAGCGTACTTTTGAAAGTTTCTGAAGTTCATTAGGACATCAGTACTAAGAAGAGATGTTTAATAGGTCATAGTAGTTAAATAAGGATAGTGCTGTTACAAATTACAAAAATAAAATGGGTCATGGAGTTCTAAAATCAATCTATTATATATGCACCATGCACATTATTATTAATACATGCATCATTTGAATGTTTTTAGAGACTGTTTCTAAATATACATACATATATATTCAGTGTTTGATGTTGTTTCCTTTTTTAGATACTCAGAAGATTATTATCTTCACATAGTCACAAAACTGCAGAACTGCACCTGGGTAAGGAAACCAGAAGAATCTACAAAATTCAGGTAATTTTCATTCTGTCATTTAGAAAAATTGAGATTACCCTAGATTCTTCTAACAAGCCATAAATTTAAATATTCCCTTTTAAACAGATAATTTTGTATTGCTTGTAGTCATTTCTATGAATCTTTTGATACTGGGGCTCTTCTTGTTTGTTGGAACTTAACCGTGCAAACTAAGAAGAATAAAAGAACTACATAAATAATTTCACCTACATCCAGTATAATGAATAGTAAGCCAACTTAAATAGAATGAAGTAAAGTATTCCTGGTACAAACCCTACAGTATTAAAAAAGTATTGGTAATGTTATTTTGTCCATCTGAACTGGCATTCTGATAAAAGACTGTAATGAAGCAGTATTCCTCACCCCAAGACTACTGCCTCTATTACAGAAGTGCCCAAGGCACTCATTAGGTTTGACGTTGCATGTCACGGCCCCTGAGCATGACAGCACGTGATTCCCTCTGTCCTTGTTTGGGGTGGCTCAGAAGGACAAGCTCAGTAGGGATGGTGATCTCTGAAAAGCCTTAACTCTCATTTGGAAATGCATCGTGCTGGTTTTGAAGAACAGCTTCACTGTGCCATCCCTGTTTTCTCCAGGGCAAAAAGCTCTCTTGAATGATATTTTTACACAGATCAGAATTAAAGATTCTGTCATGATTGTTAAAAATAAGTAAACTGACCTGTCTTCCAACTCTCTGGAGTTAACTAGCGTTGAGAGCTTAATATCCACACGCTCAGCACGATCCCTTTGGAAGAAGTAGTTTTGGGGTGGGGCAGGATGGGGTCAAGGGTTTTGTGCAACATAAATTGTTGTGTTTGCTGTGTATGACAACTGATTAATGGTGTTTCCCAAAGCTGAGGTAGGAGTATACACAGAGTTAAAGTTTAAGAAACTCTGCATTGACTCAGGCAGGCCTTAGCTGTGCACAGAGCTATCAAGCATGATAAGGAGCTGTAAAGCAGCCCATTCCATTGCAGAACAGGCAAGTGTCTTGCACAGAGTTGACAGGAGGTGAAGCTGCTCTCACCTACTCCTCACCCTGCTACATTTGGGCTTTTTGTTTTCCAATCTGGTTTTTTTTAACTTCTCTTCCTTCCGAACAGACCAGCCACCCCGTACCAGCTATTTGCTACTGCTTCTGCTATACTGGGTGTTTGAATCAGTGGCACAGTAGCCACTCCTTGCTCCAGCCTGACTTTATTTATTGCTTATACAATCTCCCCCCTGCACTGGGCCAACTTCTACTTCTTCTAGGCCTATGAGAATCAGACATCCAAAACATCATGTAAGACTGGAATTTAGGTACAGGCTGCTTACTGTTCCTCATGCTGTCTTTGGCATCCAGCAAGGAGTGTGGGTCATAAGTACTCAAGGTGGGTTATGCAGCTAATGATCAAACTGGAAAAATTCAAAAGACAAGACTGTGGGATGCACTAAGCCACCAAAAAAGTGTGCTACAATTCTGATGACAGTACTGTGTATTATTCTGTTCCTGAAATTTGATCACATTTGATGTCATCGAAGATTTCCATTGATATGACCAAGGACTGGTACTATGGTGTAGGGCATTGTGAATGATTATTTTACGAAAGATGGGTGCTTTTGCATAAGTCTTTTTTTTTCCCTTTTTTCATTCTCAAAGTCTTCTCTATTGTTTTTTGGAAATAGGATATGAAAATTTTTACAGTTGTCCTTAATCCAAGACCATACTGGAGATTTTCAAGGCTCTTAGCAGTTGATCAATAGAGGCTTTTAAAAAAAAAAATTTAAAAGAGGAAACCAAATTTTATATAAAATTTGCTGCCAAATCTCCATGCTTATGACACTCCCAGACTTATTCATCACACTTAAGCCTGGAACAAGCTTTGCCAAGAGCACTTTACCTGAGAAATGATGCATTAAGGGAGCTATGGGGAAGAAAAAGTTTCTAGAATTGTAGTGAAATAAATGAATTAATAATCCCTGGGCAGTAGATATCTTCCTTTTTCTGACTTAGCCTAGTGTCAGTAATAGCTGTGTAATACAAATATTATACAGTCTGAAAATCTCATTAAGTAGGTAGATAAACACACCCATTTGCAGAAGAGGAAATTAATCTCAGAGGGGTTGTGCAGCAGAAACTGGGTACTACAGCCAGCCACCTTCAGCAGGAGAAACCTGAAGCTGCCTGTGTCACATTATTCACCTGCCAGTGCTACCAGAAGTCTGCCTGCTGACAAGACTGCAGAGAAGCTGCTTGACTTCTTTTCCTGTTTGTCCATCTGTTAAATGGAGAGAACGTTAAATGCTTCTCAGGTGCAGTGTCAATTTTATGACATTTCTCTATTATCCTGAAGTTCTGAAGAACAGGCATGCATATTTATAAGGGATTTAATGTCTTATGCTTCAGGGCATAAACTAACCTCTAATTAATAAGGTTCAAGAGCAGCTTCTCCTGGGGTAGTTAATTTTTCCAGAGAAGATTTCCTGTGTTTTCCTTTGCAGCTTTTGCTGTTGGCTTCCATCATGCTGCTAGTGGACTGAGCCAGTAACTCTTATGTTCCTAGAAGACAGCACTGTGTGCCAAGGAGTACACATCTGTTCTCATTGTAAGCCTCTCTCCCAGCAGATGCAGGCCAAATAAAAGAATATAAATTAGAAGTGCAGTGCAGGAAATAATTACTTCTCTTTTTATTTGGCAAAAGGGCTACAGCTGACAGCCATGCCTGGCACAACCTACAGTGTTTTTGCCAGCTCACTGTTGGAGAGCAGAGTGCCGGAGTCCAGGTTGACCCACTACAACCAGGCTCAGCTTTGTCATGCAACTGTGCAAAGTGTGTCTCTTTGTTGTCAGAGGGCTGCCCATTCCCAAATGGCTCCCTCTAAAGCTGCTTTGCTGTGCAGGCTCACATGCTCTTGGCCAGGTTACTATCTGGCAGTGCTCAGTGGTTCTTGATAGCTATGTGATGTTTACACATGCATATCTCAAAATCAAGAAGAACCAGGAAGCAAGTACAAGCCATGATGTTCTCTTTAATACCTTCCATATCCACAGTCACTCTACTGTTGTTGATTTTTGTCCAAATTCTGTCAGGGAACCAATCTCTTGGCATTTTACTTATTTTGGTATCCATAATGGTGACATCAGCATTGCCAGATATAGGCTGCCCTCAGAGGAGCAAGTGCAAGCACTTGGTTCATTGCTCTTGAAATCTAGTTAAGATTTATTGTGCCCCACAGTAGTATTTGTCAGTCCTTGCTAAAGAGGCTTTATCTAACTTCACAACAGAAGGTAGCAAAGGTGAGTTACCAGAAGTGGTGTAAGTAGCATGCTGCTGGTAGTGATTTTGGGAGTCTTCTCAAACATTTACTGCTAGGGACATATAGAAAACTATTTTTTATTCAGACTTTTTCTTTATGAAATTCATCTTCTCTTGACCTTTTTAAAATTTCTTTTGTTTTTTACAGCTCTACAATCATCTAGCATCTCCCCATTAAGCCTTTGTTTCTAAGCCCACCTGAATTCTTCCTTTTCAGATTTACATCAGCTCTAACTTGTTTTAGATAGAGCAAGTCCTTGGATTTCTTGATTGTGAGAGAGAAACTTACTAGAAACTTTGAAAGGTACGGGAAGTAATCTCACAGCTGCATGGAAGGGGCATCCTTAAAGCTGTAGGAAAAAAAGCTGTGCTGGGTAGCTTCCTCTGCAATGGATCTTCTAGCTATGGTCAGCAGAGTCTCAAGTTCTCTAGGTAACCTGAATATTAATTATTATATTAGTATTCTTCAAAGGTTTTCCACTTTAAAGAAATGTTTCATTAGTGCAACAAATTACAGGGCCAAATTAAGTACAAGCTGTAATTGTTTTTTATACCTCCACATCTCTCTGCTTTACAGTCTTTTAAGCCATATTTATTCTCATTTGGGATATACATCAATGGTATCAAATAATCTCCAGTTTTTCAAAATACTTGTGACTCCAGTTTTTGCAGAAAGCTACAAAATAGTTAAAACAGCCCTGAAAATGAGGGGAGAGATGTTACAGAGAAAGGTTGAGAAAATGCTGTGTTTCAGAGAAGCCTCTGAGTGTTGTATTTCTGGACTATCTGTCTGGGCTTGAAACCTGGCAAAGCAATGCAACAGTGCTGCAGGAGTGGTACCACACTGGAATAGTGAACTGTGGGTACTGGGCCCTCTCCCCATGGAAAGACCATTCCAGACAAACCTTATTTGCATCTCATAATGAAGGGAGAAGGATATTCATAGGTGTAAAATACAGATTTAAAATTCCTGCTGTTACACTGCAGTTTAGCTGGCACAATGCTCCCCCCAACCAAAGTATTTAATCTTTTTTTTCTTTTTTAAAGGTACATTGCTACTTTAAAAAGGAACATAGACTCTTGGAAAGAAGAGTTAAAAGATCAACCATTTTCCTAGTCCTGTTATTCTCCCTCTGCCTTTTTATTCCACTTGACCTCTATTACCCTTTTCCTACTCTAATATCTCTTCTCAAAAGTGTGTGTTAAACATTCCTGCAGATTATAGAATCCCACTTCTTGAAGAGATTAGTTTTGTTGCAAGCTACACTCTAACCCATATAACAGTACTGCTTATCACATCTGTGTACTGCAATGAACCCCAGCTAAAACACAAATAAAATACACTGCAAGGTCAATTTATGCTTATATAAGCTCACACCACTGCATAATCAATAGCTTTTCTAACACTAAACAGATCAATATTTCTGCTGTAATCTCTGAAATCTTCCAGTTTATGAGAAAATACACAGAACTCTGGGACTGCAGAGTGGTTTAAGAGTACGTTTGCTGCACAGATTTAATAGATCATATGTAAAGTAATGAGTATATATCCAAAGACATATTTTATTTCAGGAGAGAAAAAGCCGGGTGGAGAGATAGTAATTAGTGACAGTTTGAAGAAATGCTTGAATCTTTTAATTGGTCTGCAGACTATTATATACTTTTCTAAAGGTTGAAGGATTCCTATAAAGAGAACCTAATTTTGGATCAGTCTGAGCTAATTATGTCTTCATGGCAGACTCTTTAAATAGTCTTTAGTATGAAAATTTTATTACGCTTTTTACATATTCAGCCGTGATTTCAGATTCAGCCCTTTTGGCTTTCTTTTTCTTAGACATTTATGATGTTACTTCATTTATAGACGGGCTTCAAGGGCTGTCAGTGTAGCATTCCCCTTCAACATGTTCTGTTTCAGATATCAGATTTAACCACTCTTTTCTAAAAGTTTGGAATTTGTCATAATATGCCTCATTGCACTCTGATTGACACATTGACTTGGATTAACAAGAGCCTGGAGAAACCTGTATCATTGTCTAGACCCCCTAGTGCAGTACAATAAGATAATTCCTTGCTCATTATAAAATATTACAGCAGTGGACATAGATAAAAAGTAGTCTTGGTGTTTGTAGTTGTGCCCTTGAAATTTTTCTGTTACATTGTGGAATTTTTTTGTGGGTTCTTCTACTGTTACAACAGTGTCTGCAGTATGAAACCTCAAAGTCTTTGATGCCTTCACATGTACAGTACAATAACTCACATAACCTACTGATTACCAATATCCAAGCTAGATAAACTATTTAAACAAACTGTTAAGCAAGCACAAAACTTTTTCTTGTTTATAGCAATCCATGGACTTTTGTCCATGAATACTTTGCCCTTTGTTCAAATGACATTATAAAATGTGAAGTGCTGTGAAATCCACTTAGCTTACAGGAGTTACAGCTTTAAATATTTGCTAGTTTCAATTTGCATTTGTTCTCTTTTATGTGGTGTTCTTGTATGTTGGGTAACTGAAGATCCACAAGGAGATACATCTGTGTGAGCACTGCTGGTGTCAGTCATGTGCAGGTGCTTTGTAACAGGACTGATATGATACTGTTTTTGCAAACAAATATTCATTTTATAGATATTTGTAACTGGTGACTTAGAATTAAATAGATTTACACCATTATTGAAAGAAGTTTGTCCTGATCGCTATTAAAATACTCCAGTTGTTGAAATTTTGCACCCTGCCTAGGCAACCTGTTTCACTGTTTCCTAATACTGAACTGAAGCTTTCTTTTGAGCAAATTAAAATTATTTTCCTCACCCTTCCCACTATGGCCTTAAAGGACAGTTGAGCATCTACTATTTTGAACAACGTTTTGAATATTTTGATACTTCTGCAGTGTCTGTCTCCATCCATGCTAGTGGACCTCCCACGCCAGTTTAGTCCAATGTATAATGACAGTGAGATATTTCACACTGTTCTCAGCAATGACGAATGCCCTCAGGCCGCAGATCCGCAGGCTCTGGTATCATACTGAAGTGTATGATGTGTAGTCTACACAAAAGAAATACTATTAATTTCACACAGTTTTGTCAGACTCTGTAGGTTCTCTGGGGACACTGCAACCCCCGAAGGATCACAGTTAACTGTGTTGGCCCAGTGCTCCAGCTGTCGGCTGGAGTACACCAATTCCAGTGGCATACTTTCTTTCCTGTGTCCCAAAGCAATGCTGTGTAAAGTCTGGGTGCAGAAGCAAGTGCCTTTTCACACCAGACATGTATCTGACTAAAATATTTTAAAACATATAAAACAAAATCACTTTAGCTAAGCATTTTTAACGGAAAAAGTTTGGAGGAATGGGAAGTTTTTACAGAAGCTTTTTGCATAAAGCCAAATTTCACCCTCATTATAGATTCTTCCCATTTCACTCAGAGTAAGGGAAGTGCTGGCTTTTGAACCAGCAGAGAGAGTCTGCTAACCCATGACTAACTGTTGATTGTTATAGCCTTTATGGTTGGTCCACACTGAGTTGTTGAAGATGTTGAGATGTTTGCAGTATCTTTAGGATGTGTGCACACTGTGACTTGTCAGCAGGCACATGCAGCCTGTTCACAAGGCCTGAATCAGCTAAAATCCACATATTCATACTAGCACAGAACCAAGCTAATTTTGCTGCTGTCTTGGCTCCAGAGCAACTGCAGGAGCCGCAAAGAAACTCTACCAGCATATTTAGAGCCTGCATATTCCACTGAATAGAGTGGACTATCCATGTCAAGTGTTTATTATGCAGAAAAGTTTGCAAGCATGTAATCAAAGCAACAGCCCTCTGTTACTGCCAACAGTTCATCATGGAAAAACTGCATAGCAGTTGGGAAAAAACATTATTTGGCTTGTCTCACAAGCCAAAACAATCTTGGTAACTTGCTTCAAGAAACCAGGATTTTCCCAAGGTCTCAGCAGCCATGAACCTGAAGAAATTATTTGGATTCCACATAGGCTCAAAATTCTGTACCAGATGCACAGAATACAAACTTGGGTCCTGCATCCTTTAGCCACAAAGGAAAATTCAGTGGCAGTATATGCTGAGCAACAAAAAACATTCTTTGGTGCACCTTTGTATGACTCTGTGTTGTCTAATACGATCAAAACTTCCCAGACAAATGCAGTACACGGCTCCACTTAGGTTATTGACTAAGATAATCATGACTGTACTTACTCAGTCCTATGAGATATGTATTACCAGTCAAAATGGTGTAGTCTTTTTCCAGGTTTTGAGTTTGTTCCTCAGTTATTACAAGTGGCTTTTCTAGATAATGCAATCAACTCCCTTTCTGCTTATCTTGGCATAAGAAATATCTGTGTTTGGAGTTATGCCTCAGGATTTAAAAATAGCTCTTAGATATCATTCAGCTTCCAAATCCCTGCAGGAGAAATTGAGGAAAAGGCTCCTCCAAATAAGAAATTGTCAGTCATAACCTCTACTACAGAGAAGATATTTCCCAGAACTAGTGCCCTACAAAACTTGGGTACTTTGACTCAAGCATCACCTTCAGTCTGGACTTGTGATGCTGTGACTGGATCATAAACACCCTTTGTTCTAGGGCAACCCCGTCTCTGATAAAAGCTGGAACTTAAACCTTCTTACTGTAAGCTACATTCATGTTCTGACAGGTGGATGCTCAGCCTGTATAGCAACATAATATCTTCCAAGAGCTGCTTCTGTATTTCAGGGTTTTCTCCCAGTCAGAACAGACAACATGAATCACTTTCCATTCTTAAAATAAAAAAAAAAGAAAAAAAAGAAAAAAAAACAGAGTTTGGCTTTAAGTTACTACTGATTGGTGCTATTAAGACTTTGACCCTTGTTTAAGATTCCCTCTCCCCAGGTGGCACGATACGCAAGTTAAAATGTTGTCTTGGCTTTGCAACTCCTCACACATAGCACTTGTTAAAAGGATTGGCTCGTAGGACACATGTGTTAATCTTATGAAGTAAATGCTCTTTAGTGAGTCGTCACCTCCTGACAGACCACGTATGAATGACATTAATACTCTGATGAAATTGCAGTAATAAACTGCTTGAACTGCCCAGTCTCTACCCCTTCCTCATTGTTTGCTGTCAGTTGTAGATTACCACGTGTCACAGCTTGTATAAAACCCTATGCAAACAGATTGCTGAATACACTGCCGTGGGTATTGCTGTCTGCAGGTTACATGCATTCCCACTGGAGCTCTGTACAGGGATGCTTGGGCACAGTGGGCTTCTGTGTCATGATCTGATCTAAGTAAAAGGTTTCTATTGTTGCTACCAAATTTTTAGCATGGATGCTCTAAGAATATTTGTCATTACTCAGTATGTATTATCTTGCTCTTACTGTTTTTCGGGATTAGTTTAGCTCTGTTTTACTTTGTCATTGGATCCATAATATTAACTATTACTTTCTTATTAATTCTGGTATCTGTTTTTCTTCCACGCTGTTTCTGTTTTTATTTAAGCACTTGTTCTTGGAGAATGAGTAATAAAAAGCAAAAACATGTAACCCCTATTAATGAATGGTATCTGTTATCAGTTTGCCTTTTCAGGGTCTGGTAGCCATCTCACACAAAAGAGCTGTTTTACTAAAGCTGGCAGGAATATTCTGTCATTATTTCTTCTCCTATGAATGTCCAGTAGTTGACACAGGTAATATTTAGG